>MU745434.1:17401-117579 GCA_026770625.1 Nicotiana glauca
TAGGTTGATGCCGTGCAACTATTGAATTTCTTATTCTGTGCTAATTATTGTTGTGCCCTATTTATTAATTACACAGATAAACTGTATATTCAATTGTACTCCCCACAGCATGTTCCCTCCCTCTTATTTGTTTAGCTTCAGTATTTCTGTTGTTTTGGTGTATATATGTATATAGAACTGTACAGGTTGATTAGGTAGTCCTGTCTAGCCTCGTCACTACTTCGCCGGGGTTAGGCCAGGCACTTACCAGCACATGGGGTCGGTTGTGCTGATACTACACTCTGTGCATTTTTTTGTGCACAGATCCAGGAGCAGATTTCGGACAGCGGCAGTAGGATATTTATTCCAGGAGTTATCATCAGCCCGGGGACTCTTCGAGGTAGCCTAGCTGGCGTTCGCAGGCCGAAGTCCCTTTCCTTTATTTCAGTTTGTTTTCATTGTTCCGAAACAGACTTATGTATTTTTATTCATTCAGATTGGTTGTAGTATTCTATAGTAGTCCGTAAGCTAGTGACACCAGGTTTTGGGGTAGTGATGTATTTTTGAAATTCCGCATTCTTATATTATCTTATTAAACTTAAAAGTCTTCCGTATTTATTAATTATTGACAGTATATTTTATTGGTTATATTGATAGAGAATGTATAATGTTTGGCTGGCCTAGCTCCGTTAGTATGCGCCATTACGACGTCCGATGGTGGGACAAATACGGGTCGTGACATCCAAAGCACCTACACTCTGACCCTAAATCATGCACAATTTCTACCCTAACTAATCCAAGCAACCTAAATACCCTCTCAGAGCAAGACAAAACAAATTCTCATTCGGCCTCTCGCAATAACTAAAATTAATAAAGCTATCAATAGTTTCAAATCTCTCAAGGCCTCGGGTCCGGATAGTATACACCCAATCTTCTTTCAAAAATATTGGACAAGCACTCAAGCAGCTATCACTCATATTTGTACTCAAGCTTTTGATACACTAACTATAGCTCCCGACATTAATAGAACACATGTAACTCTCATTCCTAAGGTAAAAGACCCACAAAATATTTTTTAATATCGACCCATAAGTCTTTGTAACACTATTTAAAAAATTATAACAAAAATTATCGTCAATCATTTCCGCCCCTTTCTTAATAATATTATCGGTCCTTATCAATGCAGCTTTATTCAAGGAAGAAGAGCAACTGACAATGCCATAATTGTACAAGAATCACTTCACACTTTCAAGACTTGTAAGGGTCGGACCGGAAAATGATGCTAAAAATTGACCTAAAAAAGGCTTTCGACTAACGTGAATGATCCTTCGCGAGAAGCTCTCTGAATGCTCTAAATTTCTCTCAGGATCTAATCACCTTATTATGAATTGTATAATCACCACTACAACCTCAATCATCGTCAATGGCAAGCCTACCGATTTTTTTTGAAACGTCAGGAGGCATCCATCAAGGGGACCAATTGTCCCCTTATCTCTTCATCATTTGTATGCAATTGCTAACACGATGCATTGGCTACCAAGTGGATATCTTGAATTGGAAACCTATTAAAATAAGCCATAATGGACCAGAGATATCACATCTTCTTTTTGCAGATGACCTAATTCTATTTGCTGAGGCTGACACTTCTTGCATAACCTCTATCATTAACATATTCAACTTCATTGCCCACCAACCTAGCCAAAGAATAAATTTCAAAAATTAAAAATTATTTTTTCATCGAATGTAGCACCTACAGAACAAGAAACGCTTGCGAGAACACTAAACATTAAAATAAAAATAAATATAGGTAGATATCTATGTTTCCGAATCACTAACATGCAACCAAAAAGCTCTGATCACCAGTTCAGCCTAGAAAAATGAACACGAGGCTAAAGGGTTGGAAAGCCAATTTACTGAGCTTATCTGGCAAAGTAACACTTATATAATCGGCCTTCTCAGCAATACCTATACACTCCATGCAAAACTTTCTACCAGCAAAAATTAGAAACAATATTGATTGTATCCAAAGCAACTTTTTATGGGGGTCAACGACGGAAAAACGAAAAGTCCACCTCATTAATTGGGATATAGGGACTCCCCCCCCCCCCCCCCCAAAAAAAAAAGAAGGCGGCATGGGATTGTATAAAGCAACAGGAAAGAATATTGCACTCCATTCGAACCCACTATGGAGATCACACACAAACCCTGACTCCCTTTGGGCAAAAACACTGAAAGCGAAATGGACTAGTACCCAAAGGGGAAACCACATGGTCTTCAAGAATAATGACTTCTACATCTAGAAAAGTGTTGCAAGAACATTAGCTTCTTCTCAAAAGGCATAGCCTGGAACACTGAAAACGGATCAAAAGTACACATTTAAGAAGATAGATGGATCACAGGTAACCACACACTACATGAATATATATATATATATATTCTGTTTCTATTTCTTCGTAATTATCTTGCATTTCTTCAAATTTTTTATCAAATTTATACGATTTGTATATATATATACTACTAAAAATTCGTCCAAAATCGACCGCGGCCAATTGATCAAATCCGACCGAAGTCGGTCGATACCAACTTCGGTGGGGTATTTTTTGTGCAAAAATGCGAAAAATTATTTTGGCATCCCGCAAAATTTATTTTTTAAGAAATCGACCTACATTTGTCGGTTTTTCATGTAAAATAATTAAAATTAATATTCCAAAAAATCAACCGAGATGGATCGGTTATTTCGGTCGGTCATTTTAAAAAACCGACCGACTTCGATCGGTAATTGTTTAGTTTTAATAAAATCGACCAAAATCGGTCGCTTATTATCGCACGAAAATGTAATTAAAGAGTACAAATATTAAAATAAAAAAATGTCTTAAAACAAAATGTACTATGGTCTAGTAGTAGAATAGTATCGTGTCACAGTATAGACCTCGGTCCAATTCTCAGACAGTGTATTTTTTAATTGCACAATTAAAAACACCGACCGTTTTCGCCGGCTTCGGTCCGTTTTCACCGACCGTTCCATTTGATCAATCTTGAGTTTTATTAGATGTTGTTTATGAATACAATATCATACGAGGTGAGGCATTGCGCATGGGAATTGGAATTTTGATCCTAACGGATTTAATGATATTATTATATCAAGCATTTCCAAAGCACCTACATTCTGACCCTAAATCATGCACAATTTCTACCCTAACTAATCCAAGCGACCTAAATACCCTCTCAGAGCAGCAAGACAAAACAAATTCTCATTCGGCCTCTCGCAATAACTAAAATTAATAAAGCTATCAATAGTTTCAAATCTCTCAAGGCCGCCCCGGGTCCGGATAGTATACACCCAATCTTCTTCCAAAAATATTGGACAAGTACTCAAGCAACTATCACTCATATTTATACTCAAGCTTTTGATACACTAACTATACCTCCCGACATTAATAGAACACATGTAACTCTCATTACTAAGGTAAAAGACCCACAAAATATTTTTTGAATATCGACCCATAAGTCTTTGTAACATTATTTAAAAAATTATAACAAAAGTTATCATCAATCATTTCCGCCCCTTTCTTAATAATATTATCGGTCCTAATCAATGCAGCTTTATTCAAGGAAGAAGAGCAACTAACAATGCCATAATTGTACAAGAATCACTTCACACTTTCAAGACATGTAAAGGTCGGACCGGAAAAATGATGCTAAAAATTGACCTAAAAAAGGCTTTCGACTGACGTGAATGGTCCTTCGCGAGAAGCTCTCTGAATGCTCTAAATTTTTCTCAGGATCTAATCACCTTATTATGAATTGTATAATCACCACCACAACCTCAATCATCGTCAATGGCAAGCCTACCGAATTTTTTTGAAACGTCAGGAGGCATCCATCAAGGAGACCAATTGTCTCCTTATCTCTTCATCATTTGTATGCAATTACTAATATGATGCATTGACTACTAAGTGTATCTTGAATTGGAAACCTATTAAAATAAGCCATAATGGACCAGAGATATCACATCTTCTTTTTGCAGAAGACCTATGTGAGCACGTGATTTTTGCCCTACATGAATTATTCCTAGAATTCAAACAAAATGATTTCTTTCATTATGTTATAATTTTGTGGATTTTCGGTGACATTTTAGGTTAATTTATTGCATTTTATTTGTGCATTTTAATTAGTAAAAAATACAAAAAAAATACTTGGCATTTGCATTTAGGATTTAATTTCACATTTTAGGATTATTTAGTAGTAAAGTTACTTTAAAAATTAAAGAAAATAACAAAAAATGGTTCTTGTCCCACACCCCACCCAAAAATTGGTTCTGGGCTATTTAATTAAATTCTGCCCAGCCCAAACACACCCTAGGCTAGCCCAACCCGCGTCCCAACCTGGTCCAATCCCACACCCCACCAAAATGACGCCGTTCCCTTTCTCTTTAATCTGGGCCATCGATGTATCTCAATCCAACGGCCATGAACTGAGGAGTTATACGTATATAACTGTCCGAACCCATGCCCCCCCCTCAGACCCCCCCCATTCGTCTCTAACATCAAACCCTAAAAGACCAGCCGCCTTTATACCCTCCATCAATGCTGCCGCCGGCAAAGACGCAACCTTTTCCGATGGCTCCCAAAATCACACTCCTATACCGCCTCAATGCCCTCGTCACAAATCCCTTACTATCTCCCTTCGAATCCCACCAGAGTCTTTCGAATAATCAAAAATGTCGTCGTTATCTCCGCCGCCTATGGCGGCGCTGCTACCAAATGACCCTAAAAATACATCCTATACTCTCCTGGTTCCCCTCTTCTTGAATCCCTCATTGGTTTCCTTCAAACATTACCGGAACTGCTCAAATTTTGAATCATAAAGAAGGCAGAACCCTAGGAGTTCATTTTTGCTCGATTTTGCCTGATTTTTTGAGTCTGGTGTTGGATTTGAGTCACGAAATAACGTTTTTGTTTATTCTTTGAGAAGAACAAACGATTAATATTATTCCGGGGCTCGAATCGATTTTTCAGTCTTCTTCCCGGTTTTGCATAGGTAAGTTTCTTCTCTTTCTTTGTTATTTGAATTCAACTAACTTCTTGTTGTTTAAAATAGTTACTTATTAATTCATGTTTTAGCCTGATTAGTAGTGGCTATTGTTCTAGGTCTTGTTTAGTTTTAGGGTTCCAATTACAATGGTCATCTGTTTGATTGAAATTCCATAGTTGTTATTACATTGTTGATTTGATCTTGTTCATTTTGTTATTTGATTTAGTTCAGTGTAGTTTCATGTTTGAATTGTTGAATCGCTCAGTGATAAAATTAGTTTAAGATTAACAGTTTAGTTAGAATTAATTTTTATGTTGTGATTGGATTAGAATCCACTTTTAGGCTCTTCTTATTGAAATTGGTTGATTATGGCTGAATAGGCTAATTTTTGGGTTAATTAACATAAGGTTGGTGATTTCAGGGGAATTCAGGGGTAGTTTAGGCAATCAGAGTTGCACAAGAATGTTGTGGTTAAAAAAATAGAATCTTCTAGGACCTTCCAAAGTAGTGCTTTAGTGTAAATTCCAGTAATTTTAGTGGGATAACTTGAGTAACAAGTCAAAAAATAGAGGGTTAAGTAGGAAAAATTGAAGTTAAAAAGAGGGACTAAAAGGAAAATAGAAAACTGAGGGCTGCCCTCATTGATGCCTATAAAAGGGTATGCTACTGCCTTGATTACCAAGTTTCAGCCCCCTAAAAAATTCCCCGCAAAAATATCCTCTCAATTTCAGATCTGAAATTTGAAAACCAAACTCCAAATCCTCAAAAAATCAGAAACAAAAACAAAAACAAATATAGCAAAAAATCCAAAAAAAAAAAAACACTGTTTCATTATTTTTCCTTAGTTCATTTTCAAGTTTTTAGCCAGTATTTCAGCTTTTTAGCTCATTTTGGGTCAGAAACAGCTTGAACTTCTCTGTTTCTATTCTATAGTCGAGATTTACAGCATACAGAGTCGTTTGGGGTTTATTCGAGTTGTTGTTGTGGTTGATTTTGATTGCTGAAGGTGTTCTGTAATTCTTGGGTTAAATTTCGAATTGTTGTGAGTGTATTCAAGCTGGTTTTGGGGTGCTTCAGTGGTGGAAATTGTTGCTGTGTTTGATCTATCACTAGATTTTTAAACTTGTTCCTGAATTTGCTGTGTCAACTGATTTATTACTGGATTTTGAACTTATTCCCGGGTCACTGCTGAGAACTGTTATTGCTGCTGATCTCTTCTTCTTCTTCTTATTGCTCTCTGATTTCCAGGTACACATTTGAATCCACTCTGCTGTAACTCTAAGCTTGAAATGGAATAAGATTGCCCACATATTTGATATTGAAATATGCTGCCTATTGTGTGTTGGTAGTTAAATAGACGTTAGATATAATTGTTCAGCATAGTTTAAAGTCAATTTGTATGTGTATAAATCCTGGACTGTATAATTGAGACTGGACCATACTATTTTCGATACTGTTGAGACATTCAGAATTAATTGTAGTTAACTCTCCTAATATCTGAATACTGCATATGAAGGTTAGAACTAAACTGCTGTAAATCCTGAATATGAGCCTGTTTATTTTTAAGAGCTGCAACCTCATTGTACTTATTTGAATAGGCCTGTTAATTTTAAACCAGGGTATTTGCACTATTCATGCTGAGTTTGCACGACTCTTAACAATCAATTGTAATAGATTACCACTCTAGTGTAACAGTCACGTTCATTGCATTTAACATGTAATATGATACTTTCCTCCTGTTTGTTTTTCACCATTAGTGACATTTAGGAACTCACCAGTAGGCAAATAGATAAAAGATGATAATCTGAGCATGAAGGTAAGCTAAAACGACTGACGACCTGTTAATCTGAATAAGTATACTTTGTTCTTCCTTGTACAAGTTATTAAGTACAATTAAAATAGCCTGAAGTAACTTAGTAGATTTATGTCTGATTGAATTGAGGTTCTGATTGGTTTGGCGTGGGCCCAGGCCCAGTTCTGACTCCATTCTCGTTTGGGCTTGGGCCAAGGCGTTTGATGGACCTGTTGAAATCGTGCAGAGCTAGGTGTAATTTCTTTTCGTTGGGTTTATCTTGGAGCCCAATGGCTGGACTGTGGTGCAGAGTTATCATTTGGTTTGCATTAGTCCAGTAACAAATTAATTAGGGCTTTTCCTTTTATCGTTAGAGACAAAATTAAGCAGAAAATTGTAGATTGCTTTAGGGTTGGCCTTTAAATAATAAATGAGATGAGCCTCGCTAAACAAAACACATAAATTGTGAGGCCCTCGATAAATATTTGTGTTGAAATACTTAGATTTCGGGACAGGCCGTTTAGCGAATATTCATGGCCTTCACCAAAGATAATAACGCGTTAGTCGCTTTAGGCGCATTTTTAATAATTTTACCTTCTGAAATACGGGTGCACATTTATGCGACTCAAATCCAAATCTCAATGAAGTCGAAATGTGTCAAAAATTGCGTGTGCATTTATGTGACGCGGTTCGAGACATGTTTTCACGATGTTGCCATTCTCTTACAATAATAATAATAAAATCGGTTCAAAGTTAAAAATACATAGGTCAAAACATGTACTAAAATCAAATAAATAAGCCAAATATGATAGTTGAGCGACCGTGCTAGAACCATAGAACCCGAGAATGCCTAATACCTTCTCCTAGGTTAACAGAATTCCTTACTCGGATTTCTAGATCACGGACTGTTAAACAGCATCAATAATTTCCTCGATTTGGGATTCAACCGGTGACTTGGGACACCATTAATCTCCCAAGTGGCGACTCTGAATCTCAATAAACAAATCCTGTTTCGATTGTCCTTTAATTGGAAAAACTCCTTTACGCCTTCACGGGTGTAGTGGAAAAAAGAGATGTGACAGCTCTGACGACTCTGCTGGGGATACAAACCTAGAACTTCAGTTCATGGTTTAAGAATTCGAGCTTAGAATAATTGTTATGTTTGGCTTTATCTAATTTTCCTACATGTTTTCCTGCTAAATGTGCTAAATGCTTTACCGCTTTGATGTTATTTGAACTGTATATAAACTGTGCCGAAACCCTTCTCTTCTCACCTCCGGGTATGTCCTTACTGGTTAAGATTCCCTATTATGTTAGTGTCATACCTTGAAGTAAGAAAGAGGCTCAGACAAGTTACTAAGCCGGATGGCCTTTTGGTTCCTGGTACGTAACCCCCTCCTCGACTTGAGTTGTCCGCTTGGGTACACAATCTAGAACACATACCCAGGTTTTGAACCTAGAATTACTTGACGTCATACCGGTTCCCAATTATTAGCGCTTATTTGCATCACGTGCATTTGCCGTAGGAAACGCAACACAGAGGTTGGGTCCGTCTAGGACAGGTGACCTGAAATGAAAAAAGACCGTCCTGATGCATCTTATGTGTTGCGTGTGCATTTATTTGTCTCAGACTTGCATGCTGACCGGCTTGGGAGTATTTGGAAAAATTGAAAAAAAAGGAGAGAAATAGCAGTGTAGAGAGTTAATTACCTATTTTAGAAAACAACCAATGTCAAAATCGAATCGAAACTATGCCGAATATTTGCGGAAAATAAGAAAAGGGAAAAAGGAAAATTTGTTCTTAACAAAAAAAATGGTTTGTTTTATTGGTCAAGAAAAGGAAAAACCAAAGAGCTTTATTTTTAAATAGTTTGCTGAAAAAGAAAATATAAAAAGAGTATTATTTTCCGAAACTAACAACGTTGTTGTTGATGATGAGTCCAGGCAGGTGGTTAAGTTGAGTGGAATTCTGGCAACCCATCCATACAACACCCGCTCTATGGATACATCAAAAATGGTCAACCAAGAGTTAGAAGCAAGCGTTGTCGACCCGTCTAGGGAAGAAGAAGTAGTGGATGTCAACGCCATGAAAGAAGAGATGTATAAACTGAAGCAGCAAATGGCCGAGATGTACTAGGCCCGGGCAAAGGGACACCTACTACCAGCTTATCCTACTAACCCTGCCTACATCCCACCATTAGCTCAACCACAAGATCCTCCCATAGTGAATTCCTCTCCGGCCTACCCTACCTACTAGAAATACTATGCAACCACTTCCCAAACACCACCACCTCCACCACCCAAACAAATCCCATGCCCTCCACCACCAACTACTCCTGTATTTGTGGCTCCTCTACCCGCTGTATTACACCGATCTTCTAGTGAAACCCTATTCCAAACCCAGGAAAACTACTATTACCCACATGATCCCACCTTCAAACCACCAGAACCATACCCTTACACTCCATGTTTTGATCTCTCAGCTGAAGAAGAGAAGCCTCCCAAAAACCCTGAGCAGGAGGAGATGATACGAAAGGTGAAAAGCTTAGAGCAGTCATTCAAAAATATACAGGGTCTAGGAGGACATGTGAGTGTGGCCTATAAGGACTTGTGCTTGTTTCCCGACGTCCAGTTATCTGCGGATTCAAATTACCCAAGTTTGATCTATATGACGGACATGGTGATCCGGTAGCCCATCTGAGGGGATTTTGCAGTAAGATGAGAGGAGTTGGGGGAAGGGATGAGTTATTAATGGCGTACTTTAGTCAAAGTCTCAGTGGTGCAGCATTGGAATGGTACACGCGACAAGATCATGCTCAATGGTACATTTGGGATGATTTGGCCCAAGCATTTGCAGGCCACTTTCAATATAATCTCGAAATTGTCTTGGACCGTCTATCACTGACCAAAATTGAGAAGAAGCCGGGGGAAAGCTTTAGAGAGTACGATTTTCGATAGAGAGAACAGGCGGCAAGAGTCGACCCTCCAATGAAGGAAAGCGAGATGGTTGATTACATCCTGCAGGCTTTGGCACCTACCTACTATGGTCACCTGGTGTCAGCAGTGGGAAAAACATTCAACGAGGTAGTGAAAATGGGAAGTATGGTGGAAGAGGGTCTCAAGTCCAACAAAATTATGAGCTATTCAGCAATCAAGGCAACTACCCAGGCTATCCAGAGCGGCAATGGAGGGGCATTGGGAAAGAAAAAGAAAGAAGATGCTATAGTAGTGGAATTCAGAGCTTGATCCAGGGGTCCATCGCCATATTATCACCAACCACGACCACATCCCCAAACCTACCCACACACCCCATATGGCCCACCGCAACACTACTAACCACCTCCTGTCCCCCATTTCTCTGTCCATCATGACCAAACATACCCCCAACCTCCTACCCACGCGCAATGGCGCACACCTACCCTACAAGCTACTTACCCAACTCAAAGAACCTACCCACCCCCGAGAGCCTACAGAAACCCCACTGGAACTGGTTTTCCACCTAACCCTATTTCCAAGACTGATAGGCTGCATAAGAAGAAGACTTTTACTCGATTGAGAGAATCTTATACCAGCTTATACCACAGATTGAGATAGTTGGGCATGTTGAGTCCGATTGAACCCAAAGTGCCAAATCCTCCCCCAAGGAATTTGGACTACTCGGTGAGTTGCGAGTATTGCTCGCGTGCTCCGGGACATGACATAGAAAAATGTTGGCATTTGAAAACGACCATCCAGGATCTCATTTATACCCTCCGAATTGAAGTGCAGGCTCCAGAGACACCTAACATCACTCAGAATCCATTGCCAACACATCACGGGACCCATATGATTGAGTTAGTACAAAAGGGAGAGTGTAAGAAGCCTTCACAAACTATAATGATGATCAGGGCCATTGAGGACAGATTAAATGAGAAATCAACCAGTGGGAGGGCATTGATCAAGGTAGAGGAGACAGTTAGCAAACCAGTGGTGGTGATAAAGAAGGAGCCCTTGAGCAATGTTGCAGTAAAATAAGAACCAGCTAAAGTGGTGGTGCCGGGGGCAGCTGTCAAGCATGTTGTGCTCGTAAAAGGGGCTCACACGGAGCCGGTTATCATCAAGCCAGTGACTCAATTACCAGTAGTCAGTGAAAAGGTCATCCCATTGAATTATGGCAGAGTGACTGTGACATACAAAGGGAATAAAGTTAAAGAAGAAGTTTGTGAAACCCATGGGCTGACTCGTTCAGGGAGATGCTTTGCCCCTGAGGAGCTGAGAAAAGCTAAATCAGCCAAAGATAATCCAGCACCAGTGAAAAGGGCCGTAACTGAAGAAGAAGCAGAAGAATTCTTAAAGAAGATGAAGGCGCAAGATTATTCCATTATAGAACAGTTGAGAAAGACCCCGACACAAATCTCATTGCTATCTTTATTGATCCATTCGGACAAGCACCGCCGGGCATTGATGAAGATTCTGAATGAAGCTCATGTTCCTGATAAGATCTTTGTGAATCATCTGGAGAAAATAGCAGATAAGATTTTCGAGGTCAACAGGGTTACATTTTCTGATGATGAGCTGCCTTTGGAGGGCACTGAGCATAATAGAGCACTCTACCTCACGGTGAAATGTGAAGACTCTATGGTCAGCCGGGTGCTGATTGACAATGGGTCCAATGCAAATATCTACCCTCTCTCCACCCTGGAAAAGCTAAAAGTGGACAATGAGAGAATCCACAAGAATAGCATTTGCGTGCGAGGATTTGATGGAGGAGGAAAGGACACAGTTGGGAATATCGTGTTGGAACTGATGATAGGACCAGTTGAATTTACTATGGAGTTCCAGGTGCTCGACGTGGCTGATTCTTACAATCTCTTGTTAGGCCGACCTTGGATTCATACAGCAAAAGCAGTGCCATCCACCTTGCATCAGATGGTCAAATTCGAGTGGGACCGGCAGGAAATTGTGGCGCATGGGGAAGATAGTTCGTGTAATACTATTATGCCTTTCGAAGAAGCTGAGGATGACAAAGGTCCATGGGTTTACCAAGTCTTAGACACAGTATCGGTTGAAAAGATCCCGGAAGGAGAGTGTATTCCTGTGCCTAGGGTAGCTGCTGCATCTGTCATTGTAACTTCGGAAATGATAAAGAATGGATTCTTACCAAGAAAAGGCTTGGGTGCTTCTTTGCAAGGAATCACACAGCCAGATCTCTTCCTGTAAATCTGGATACTTTTGGTTTAGGCTTCAAGCCCACTGCTGCTGACATAAGGCGAGCTAAAAAGATGAAAAAGAGAGCATGGACCCTTCCAAAACCCATCCCCCGCCTTTCCCATTCCTTTGTCAGGCTTGCTACTAAGAAGCGCCCAGCAACGGCAATGCCTAATTCTGTGGTGATGGAACCCGACAGGGAGCGGATTGAGAGGTTTGAAAAGCTGTTTGATGAGGTGAATGTGTTGGAGGCAGGAGAAGGTCCAAGCAAGGTAGATGTGCAGTTCGTGGGGCCCCATGCAAAGCTTAATAATTGGGAAGCTACTCCTCTTCCTACCCGGAAGGAGTCTTGGTAGTTAGTTTTGATTTTCCTTTTCGTTTAATCTGGGTTATTTCCAAGGTTGTAATTCGGATGTTATGTTCCATCCGTTTGGACGAGTTAAACCTTGTTATCTTACAATTTTAATGAAATGCAATTTCCTTCCTTCTTCATTCCTGATAGCCTTTATTTTTGTCTTTCTTTTCTTTCTTGTACAGTCCCTATTATGCTGGTTTCACTGATGTGTCATGCATGAGGAGTCTTCGGCGTAGTCTTGAATACCAATCTAACTCCAAAATAATAATACAAGAAATTGAGTATGATGACGAGGCAAAATATGATGATGAGGAAGCCTTTGAAGAAATCAGTAAAGAATTAAGCCAATTTGAAGAAAAACCCAAACCTATTCTGAATGACACAAAGGCAATCAATTTAGGGGATTAGGAGAATGTACGAAAAACAAAAATAAGTGTCTATTTGGAACCTCAGCTCAGAGAAGAGATAATTAAAGCGCTGTTTGAATACAAAGATGTTTTTGCATGGTCATATGACGATATGCCTAGTTTAAGCACCGATTTGGTGGTCCACAAGTTGCCCACCGACCCCGCATGCCCTTCTGTCAAGTGGAAGCTGAGAAAATTTAAAATAGATATCAGTGTGAAAATCAAAGAAGAGGTCACCAAGAAGTTTGAGGCGAAGGTCATCCGGGTCACGCGGTATCCCACTTGGTTAGCCAATGTTGTGACTGTGCCAAAGAAGGATGGAAAGACCAGAGTGTGCGTTGACTACCGTGATCTCAATAACGCGAGTCCAAAAGACAATTTCCCACTGCCAAACATCTATATATTGATTGAAAATTGTGCCAAACATGAGATTGGTTCCTTCGTGGATTGTTATGCGAGCTATCACCAGATTTTGATGGATGAGGAGGATGCGGAAAAGACAGCATTCATCATGCCTTGGGGAACATATTGTTATAGGGTCATTCCATTCGGGTTGAAGAACGCAGGGGCAACATATATGAGGGCGATGACCACCATGTTCCATGACATGATACATTGGGAAATTGAAGTCTATGTAGACGACGTGATCATAAAATCGAGTAAGCAATGTGACCATATCAAGGACTTGAGGAAATTTTTCTAGTGGCTCCGCAGGTACAACCTCAAACTTAATCCAACGAAGTGTGCATTTGGAGTCCCGTCAGGGAAGTTGTTGGGGTTTGTGGTAAGTCGACGCGGTATTGAATTAGACCCATCCAAGATCAAAGCCATTCAGGAGCTACCGCCGCCAAGGAACAAAAAAGAGGTGATGAGTTTGCTTGGCAGGTTGAATTATATCAGCAGGTTCATTGCCCAGCTCACAACGACTTGTGAGCCCATCTTTAAGCTGCTAAAGAAGGATGCTGCGGTCAGATGGACCGATGAATGCCAGGCAGCATTTGACAAGATTAAGGAGTATTTGGCCAGTCCACCTGTGTTGGTCCCACCGGAGCCAGGAAGACCCTTGATCCTTTATCTGACAATTTTGGATAACTCCTTTGGCTGTGTCCTAGGGCAACATGACATCACGGGAAAGAAAGAGCAAGTGATTTACTACCTCAACAAGAAGTTCACATCTTATGAGGTGAAGTACACTCAGCTTGTGAGGACGTGTTGTGCCTTAACCTGGGTAGCGCAGAAGTTGAAACATTACTTGTCATCATATACCACTTATCTCATCTCTCGGTTGGAGCCGTTGAAGTACATTTTCCAGAAGCCCATGCCCACCGAAAGGCTCACAAAGTGGCAAATCTTGCTTACGGAATTTGATATTGTCTATGTGACCCAGATTGCAATGAAAGCACAAGTGGTGGCTGATCATCTAGCCGAGAATTCAGTTGATAATGAATATGAACCTTTGAAGACATACTTTCCTGATGAAGAGATAATGCATGTTGAGGAATTAGAACAAGTCGAGAATCCAGGATGGAAACTGTTCTTTAATCAGGCTGCCAACACCAAAGGCGTCAGGATAGGAGCAGTGCTTATTTCTAAGACAGGGCAACACTACCCTGTTATAGATCAACTTCGTTTCTATTGCACCAATAACATGGCTGAATACGGGGCATGTATCTTGGATTTGAGATTGGCTATAGACATAGGTGTCCAGGAAATCTTAGTCATGGGTGACTCGGATCTTCTGGTGCACCAGATTTAGGGGGAATGGGAGACACAAGACTTGAAGCTCATACCGTACCGACAGTGTTTGCATGAACTTTGTCAACGGTTTCAATCAATAGATTTCTGGCATATTCCAAGGATTCATAATGAAGTTGCCGATGCTTTGGCTACTTTGGCTTCAATGTTGCATCATCCAAATAAGGCTTATGTAGACTCGTTGCAGATTTAGGTCCGAGATCAGCGTGCTTATTGTAACATGGTGGAAGAAGAACTTGATGGTGAGTCGTGGTTCCATGATATCAAAGAATACCTCAGGATGGGAGTATATCCAGCGCAGGCCACAGGGGATCAAAAGAGGGCGATTCGACGCTTGGCAAGCGGATTTTTCTTCAGTGGAGGAGTGTTGTACAAAAGAACTCCAGATCTTGGTTTATTGAGATGCATAAATGCTAAACAGGCTGCAGTTATCATGACCGAGGTACATGCGGGAGTTTGTGGACCTCATATGAGTGGATATGTATTGGCAAAGAAGATTCTCTGAGCAGGATATTATTGGCTTACTATGGAACGGGATTGCATCAGCTTCGTGTGCAGGAGTCATCAATGTCAGGTACATGGATATTTGATTCATTCTCCACTGTCTGAATTGCATACAATGTCGACACCTTGGCCTTTCGTTGCTTAGGGAATGGATGTCATTGGGCCGATCGAGCCAGCAAGATGAAATGGGCACATATTTATTCATGTAGCCATTGATTATTTCACCAAGTGGGTTGAGGCAAAAACTTTTAAATCTGTGACCAAGAAGGCAGTGGTCGATTTTGTGCATTCGAATATCATTTGTCGATTCGAAATCCCGATGGTAATCATCACGAACAATGGTGCCAATCTCAACAGCCATCTGTATGGCGGAGACATATCAGCAGTTTAAGATCACGCACCGCAATTCCACCCCATATCGTCCTAAGGCGAATGGAGCGGTTGAAGCAGCTAACAAGAACATCAAGAAAATACTTCAAAAAATGGTGGAAAGGTCCAGGCAATGGCATGAAAAGTTACCCTTCACACTGTTAGGCTACCGCACTATCGTTCGCACTTCAGTAGGTGCAACTCCTTATTTACTGGTGTATGGCATTGAGGCAGTAATACCCACAGAGATTGAAATCCCATCCCTTCAGATTATCGCTGAGGCGGAAATTGATGATATTGAATGGGTCAAAGCTTGCTTGGAACAACTAAGTTTGATTGATGAAAAGAGATTGACAGCAGTATGTCACGGACAGTTGTACCAACAGAGAATGGCAAGAGCATATAACAAGAAGGTGCGTCTGCGGAAGTTTGAAGTAGGCCAATTGGTGTTGAGACGTATCTTACCTCATTGGACTGAAGCAAAAGGAAAGTTCGCCCCGAAATGGCAGGGGCCATTTGTTGTAACCAGAGTGTTGTCCAATGGCGGATTATATCTGACAGATGTGGAAGGAAAATGTGTAGAAATGGCTATCAACTCTGATACAGTCAAGAGATACTATGTATGATTTCTTTGTTTAAAATTACTTGATTGTATTTGGCATATTTTTGAGATTGAAATGACGAAGGCATTTTGTTCTGCTATCCAAATACTTTGTCCTTTGTTATCCCTTTTGAGCCTCATTTATTTTCTTTCGTACCCCTTTTTTGGAATCAATAACAACTCGGGAGCCCGAGCAGGGAAAATCAGCGGAGAAACAAGAAAAAAAATAGTCCAAAAGAAAAGAAAAGGAAAAGAAGAAGAAAAGAAAAGAGAAGAAAAGAGAAAAGAAAAGAAAGCAAAAAGCAAAAAGGAAAAGATAAAAGAAAAGAAAAAAGAAAAAAAATGAAAAAGAAAGGAAAAAAAATGAAAAGAAAGAAAAGAAAAGTGGAAGGAAGGGAAGATCGCAACAACGAAGTAATTTTATGACCTGAACTACGGTTGACTTGATCCCGAAAGGGTACGTAAACAGCCTATCTCTGAGGTTCAGTTACACCAAAATAAAAGTCTAAAAGTCCCCAAGAAAGAAACTGGGGCAGAAGTTGTGGTTGTAAGAAATCTGATTTCGAAAGTTGTAATTTTGAACTTATGTTGAATTGTTTCGAGCCTTTTATACCCTTCTTTCTAACCCCATCCAAAAGCCTGCATTACGGTCCAAAGAAAGACCTTCCGATCAGTCTTTAAGAAGTGCCAATACGAGCAAGTAAAAGTGATTCGTGTCAGGGGCGACACTCTGGTACCAGAAGAAAAATGATGAAATAAGAGAGTCTTATTGGTGAAAACCCTCACGGGCACCATAAGGCGACGTGAGTTGAGAGAAATAAAAAATGAGAGAGTCTTATTGGTGAAAACCCTCACGGGCACCGCAAGGCGAAGTGAGTTGAGAGAAATAAAAAATGAGAGAGTCTTACTAGTGAAAACCCTCACGGGCACCATAAGGTGAAGGTGAGTTTTTTAGATGGGCAACTGAGACAAGTCTGTGGTTGAAATCTGCTCAAGACATTGCAAGACGAGAAGGGTTCGGGTTTGGGTGAAAAATCAGGTTATGAAAGTCTGGAACAGCAAATGTGGCAATTAAAAGTTGATTGGTTGGACAGACTGGGCTGATTAATTCAAAATGCATGGCATGATCAACGGTGCCAGCCGTTCCGCTTAGATAAGTCTTCTTCTCTTCCTTCTTCCTTACAAATCATCCTTTTTCGGATTCTCTCTATCCTTAACCCTCGAGGTCATTGCATTTCATTCTTTTGAGGTCTGTCTTTAAGTTGTTTCAGTGTCAGTTATGTTCGAAACAAAAAGGGAGGAATGTCAAAGCTAACTACCAGTTTCACAGTTGCAAAGCACAACAAGACAGGATATATCAAAGATGTTAAAAAGCAAAGTAGGACATAAAGAATCACCAGAAGTTTCATCGGCGGACTGATTGGATAGTTTTGTGGGAGAAGCAAAGTTTCAGATAGAGGGGTCAGAAACACAAAAAAAAAAACAGCAATATGGGATAGAACACTTGGGTTGTCAAAGTCATGGGGTTGAAAGTCAGTCAGGAAGTCAGAGCAATTCAAGGCAAGTCCAGGGAAGCAAGTCGGAGTGAAGCTCAGCGACAGGGATGTGACTAGAAAGAATGCCAGCAACTAACCACCATTTTATATTAACAAGGCCTTTCTTTGATTGAAACAGGGGCAGAAATCTTCTTTGTTTGTCTATTTTTTTGAAATCAGGCGCCCACCTGAAGAACAAGGGAATACATTTCAAGTGTCAGTAGTCAGGCGCCCACCTAGAGAACAAGGGAATACTTTTCAAGTTCAGCAATCAGGCGACCACCTGGAGAACAAGGGAATACATTTCAAGTTCAGAAGTCAGGCGCCCATCTAGAGAACAAGGGAATACATTTCAAGTTTAGCAATCAGACACCTACCTGGAGAACAAGGGAAGTACAATTCTAATTTTAATATTTGATAACATGCTGTACCCAGCCACCAAACCGGGGTAGAAAATTTTCTTTGTTTAACTATTTTGTTGCAGTCAGGAGCCCACCTAGAGAACAAAGGAATACTTTTCAATTTTCAGCAATCAGGAGCCCACCTGGAGAACAAGGGAATACTTTTCAAGTTCAGCAATCAGGAGCCCACCTGGAGAACAAGGGAAGTACAATTCAAATTTTAGATTTTAATTTTTAATATTGAATAACATGATGTGCCCAGCCACCAAATTGGGGCAGAAAAATTTTCTTTGTTTGTCTATCTTGTTGCAGTCAGGAGCCCACCTGGAGAACAAGGGAATACTTTTCAAGTTCAGCAATCAGGAGCCCACCTGGAGAACAAGGGAATACTTTTCAAGTACATCAATCAGGAGCCCACCTGGAAAAAGAGGCATGTATCTCAAATTTCAGTAGTCAAGCATTGCTTGGAGGAACGACAAAACATCTCCGATCACAATGCAAGGCAACAAAGCAAGAATTCCATCGGAAGAATACAAGCTCAAGGCAACACAAGAGAAAGTTTGAAGACATAGATAGGACTTCTTGTACTTCATAGATCATAGCTTAGGATATCTTCTTTTATTTAGACTCGGTGTAATAAGGAGGTCAGCAAGTAGTAGCAATAGCAACAGAAGTGAAAATCACAGCACCTGGTAGTCCCAGCTACCAAACCTTCCCGAACTACACTGACTCATTCCTTTTAGCTAAGGATATGTAGGCAACTTTTGAAGCAGGATTCAGTCAGACGGTTTTCAAAATGCTTCACACGGAGTATTCGAACGGGCAAAAATCACTCGCTTCCGCTCACTTATCTTTGCACGGAAACTCATCTTGTTCCCAAGCAAAGAGGGGCAGCTGTGAGCACGTGATTTTTGCCCTACATGAATTATTCCTAGAAATTCAAATAAAATGATTTCTTTGATTATGTTACAATTTTGTGGATTTTCGGTGACATTTTAGGTTAATTGATTGAATTTTATTTGCGCATTTTAATTAGTAAAAAATACAAAAAAATACTTGGCATTTGCATTTATGATTTAATTTTACATTTTAGGATTATTTAGTAGTAAAGTTACTTTAAAAATTAAAGAAAATAACAAAAATGGTTCTTGTCCCATACCCCACCCAAAAAATGATTCTGAGCCAAAAAACACACTAGGCCAGCCCAACCCGCGTACCAATCGGTCCAGTCCCACACCCCACCCAAAACGATTCCGTTCCCTTTCTCTTTAATCTGGGTCTTCGATGTATCTCAATCCAACGGCCAGGAACTGAGGATTTATATGTATATAACAGTCCGAACCCATGCCCCCCTCTCAGACCCCCCCATTCGTCTCTAACATCAAACCCTAAAAGACCAGCCGCCTTTATACCCTCCATCAACGCTGTCACCGACAAAGATGCAACCTTTTCCGATGGCTCCCAAAATCACATCCCTATACCGCCTCAATGCCCTCGTCACAAATCCATCATTATTTCCCTTCGAATCCCACCAGAGTCTTTTGAATAATCGAAAATGTCATCGTTATCTCCGCCGCCCACGGCGGCGCCACTACCAAATGACCCCAAAAATACACCCTATACTCTCCTGGTTCCCCTCTTCTTGAATCCCTCATTGGTTTCCTTCGCACATCACCAGAACTGCTCGAATTTCGAATCATAAAGAAGGCAGAACCCTAGGAGTTTATTTTTGCCTGATTTTTCGACTCTGATGTTGGATTCGAGTCATGAAATAATGTTCTCGTTTGTTCTTTGAGAAGAACAAACGATTAACATTATTCCCGGGCTCGAATCGATTTTTCAGTCTTCTTCCCGGTTTTGCATAGGTAAGTTTCTTCTCTTTCTTTGTTATTTGAATTAAACTAACTTCTTGTTGTTTAAAATAGTTACTGATTAATTCATGTTTTAGCCTGATTAGTAGTGGCTATTGTTCTAGGTCTTGTTTAGTTTTAGGGTTCCAATTACATTGGTCATCTGTTTGATTGAAATTCCATGGTTGTTATTACATTGCTAATTTGATCTTGTTCGTCTTCTTAGATTAACTGGTTCATTTTGTTATTTGATTTAGTTCAGTGTAGTTTCGTGTTTGAATTGTTGAATCGCTCAGTAATAAAATTAGTTTAAGATTAACAGTTTAGTTAGAATTAATTTTTATGTTGTGATTGGATTGGAATCCACTTTTAGGCTCTTCTTATTGAAATTGGTTGATTTTGGCTGAATAGGCTAATTTTTGGGTTAATTAACATGATGTTGGTGATTTCAGGGGAGTTCAGGGGTAGTTTAGGCACTCAGAGTTGCACAAGAATGTTGTGGTCAAAACTAGAATCTTCTAGGACCTTCCAAAGTAGGGCTTTAGCACAAAATTCCAGTAATTTTAGTGGGATAAATTGAGTAAAAAGTCAGAAAATAGAGGGTTAAGTAGGAAAAACTGAAGTTTAAAAGAGGGAGTAAAAGGAAAACAGAAAACTGAGGGCTGCCCTCATTGATGCCTATAAAAGGGTATGTTACTGCCTTGATTAACAAGTTTCAGCCCCCTAAAAAATTCCCCGCAAAAATATCCTCTCAATTAGATCTGAAATTTGAAATCCAAACTCCAAATCCTCAAAAAACCAAAAATAAAAACAAATATAATAGAAAATCCAAAAACAAAAAAACACTATTTCATTGTTTTTCCTTAGTTCATTTTCAAGTTTTCAGCCAGTAATTCAGCTTTTTAGCTCATTTAAGGTTAGAAACAGCTTGAACTTCTCTGTTTCTGTTCTATAGTCGAGATTTACAGAATACAGAGTCGTTTCGGGTTTATTCGAGTTGTTGTTGTGGTTGATTTTGATTGCTGAAGGTGTTCTGTAATTTCTAGGTTAAATTTCAAATTGTTGTAAGTGTATTCAAGCTAGTTTTGGGGTGCTTCAGTGGTGGAAATTTTTGCTGTGTTTGATCTATCACTGGATTTTTAAACTTGTTCCTGAATTTGCTGCGTCAACTGATTTATTACTGGATTTTGAACTTATTCCTGGGCCGCTGCTAAGAACTGTTATTGCTGCTGATCTCTTCTTCTTCTTCTTATTGCTCTCTAATTTCCAGGTACACGTTTGAATCCACTCTGTTGTAACTCTGAGCTTGAAATGGAATAAAATTGCCCACCTATATGATCCTGAAATATGCTGCCTGTTGTGTGTTGGTAGTTAAATAGACGTTAGATATAATTGTTCTGCATAGTTTAAAGTCAATTTGTATGTGTATAAATCCTGGACTTTATAATTGAGACTGGACCAGACAGTTTTCGATACTGTTGAGACATTTGGAATTAATTGTAGTTCACTCTCCTAATATCAGAATACTGCATATGAAGGTTAGAACTAGACTGCTGTAAATCTTGAATATGAGCCTATTTATTTTTAAGAGCTGCAACCTCATTGTATTAATTTGAATAGGCCTGTTAATTTTAAACCAGGGTAACTATTCATGCTGAGTTTGCACGACTCTTAGCTGTCTATTGTAATAGATGACCACTCTAGTGTAACAGTGATGTTCATTGCATTTAACATGTAACATGATACTTTCCTCCGGTTTGTTTTTCACCATTAGTGACATCTAGGAACTCACCAGTAGGCAAATACATAAAAAATGATAATATGAGCATCAAGCTAAGCTAAAACGATCGACGACCTGTTAATCTGAATAATTATACTTTGCTCTTCCTTGTACAAGTTATTGAGTGCAACTAAAATAGCCTGAAGTAACTCAGTAGATTTACGTCTGATTGAATTGAGGTTTTGATTGGTTTGGCGTGGGCCCAGGCCCAGTTCTGACTCCATTCTCGTTTGGGCCTGGGCCAAGGCGTTTGATGGACCAGTTGAAATCGTGCAGACCTGGGTGTAATTTCTTTATGTTGGGTTTATCTTGGAGCCCAATGGTTGGACTGTGGTGCAGAGTTATCATTTGGTTTGCATTAGTCCAGTAACAAATTAATTAGGATTTTTCCTTTTATCGTTAGAGACAAAATTAAGTAGAAAATTGTAGATTGCTTTAGGATTGGCCTTTAAATAATAAATGAGATGAGCCTCGCTAAACAAAACACATAAATTGTGGGGCCCTCGATAAATATTTGTGTTGAAATACTTAGATTTCGGGACGGGCCGTTTAGCGAATATTCATGGCCTTCCCCAAAGATAATAACGCCTTAGTCGCTTTAGGCGCATTTTTAATAATTTTACCTTCTTAAATACGGGTGCACATTTATGTGACCCAAATCCAAATCTCAACGAAGTCGAAATGTGTCAAAAATCGCGGGTGCATTTATGTGATGCGGTTCGAGATATGTTTTCACGACGTTGCAATTCTCTTAAAATAATAATAATAAAAGCAGTTCAAAGTTAAAAACACATAGGTCAAAACATGTACTAAAATCAAATAAATAAGCCAAATATAACAGTTGAGCAACCATGCTAGAACCACGGAACCCGAAAATGCCTAACACGTTCTCCCGGGTTAACAGAATTCTTTACTCGGATTTCTGGATCGCGGACTGTTAAATAGAGTCAATAATTTCCTCGATTCGGGATTCAACCAGTGACTTGGGACACCATTAATATCCCAAGTGGCGACTCTGAATCTCAATATACAAATCCCATTTCGATTGTCCTTTAATTGAAAAAACTCCTTTACGCCCTCACGGGTGTAGTGAAAAAAGGAGGTGTGACAACCTAATTCTATTTGCTGAGGCTGACACTTCTTGCATAACCTCTATCATTAACATATTCAACTTCATTGCCCACCAACCTGGCCAAAGAATAAATTTCAAAAATCAAAAATTATTTTTTCATCGAATGTAGCACCTACAAAACAAGAAACACAGGCGAGAACACTAAACATTAAAATAAAAATAAATGTAGGTAGATATCTAGGTTTCCGAATCACTAACATGCAACCAAAAAGCTCTGATCACCAATTCATCCTAGACAAATGAACACGAGGCTAAAAGATTGGAAAGCCAATTTACTGAGCTTATCTGGCAAAGTAACACTTATATAATCGACCTTCTCAGCAATACCTATACACTCTATGCAAAACTTTCTACCAGCAAAAATTAGAAACAATATTGATCGTATCCAAAGCAACTTTTTATGGGGGTCAACGACGGAAAAATGAAAAGTCCACCTCATTAATTGGGATATAGCGACTCCCCCCCCCCCACCAAAAAAAAGAAGGCGGCCTGGGATTGTATAAAGCAACAGAAAAGAATATTGCACTCCATTCGAACCTACTATGGAGATCACACACAAACCCTGACTCCCTTTGGGCAAAAACACTGAAAGCGAAATGTAACAGTACCCAAAGGGTAAACCACATGCTCTTCAAGAATAATGACTGCTACATCTAGAAAAGTGTTGCAAGAACATTAGCTTTCTTCTCAAAAGGCATAGCCTGGAACATTGAAAATAGATCAAAAGTACACATTTAGGAAGATAGATGGATCACAGGTAACCACACACTACAAGAACTAATTCAGGGACCTCTCCAAAAGGAGGATCTCTCTAAAATAGTAAATAATATCATTACTAATAATAATTAGAATCTAGAGGCAATAGAACATGACCTACCAAGTACGATCTCTGATCTCATGCAACAAATATACATACCTTTCTCTGAAAATATAAATGACTCATTCTTCTGGACAGAAACAGAGAATGGGAACTTTACAACAAAATTAGCTTACAATCTCTTCACTAGAATAAAAGGAAATAACCGACAAAAGGCTATTTCCCCCACTTCTGGTTATGGAAAGCACACTACTATAGAAAATTAAAAACATTCCTTTGGCTTCTACTACACCAACGACTACCCACTGCAGCCGCACTCTACCAAAAGAAAATACTAGAAAATAACTCGTGCAAACATAGTGAAACAAAGGAAAATATATACCACCTCCTCTTCCAATGCCACTTCAACAACAACATATGGGGAGGGGGAACTAAACATTACTCTACGAACGAATTCAAACCATCTTGACTGGATAAAAGAAAATTATACCACAGATACGCGCACCTTACTGCCAAATAATCTCTCCATACCTTTGGCAATAATAACACATATTACTCTTTGGCACATTTGGTTAAACCGCAACCACAACCTTTTCAATAATGAATCCCATCACATCGATACCAAAAGAAATAATTACGCACGCTATGGAATATCTCCACCTAACAAATCAAAACTTCAAACACACAAAAATGAACAAAACACCAATAAAATGGAACCTATCACTACCAAATATCTACACACTCAATATGGATGGTGACCACGAAAAAAACTCCAACAAAGGAAGAGTAGGCAAATCATCAAAGACTCCGAAGGTCAATGGATCGACGGATTCTCTTCTCATACAATAGACTCATCACCCATCCAAGCTGAAATCATTGCCCTACTGAAAGGATTGGAACTTGCGTTCATGTTGAGACCAAAAACACCCACGCCAGTGCACGTGATCATCAAGTAATAGAGTAGTGAGTAGAGTATCGCTCTGTCGAAGACTTGTGATCAACTATTGACTAATTCAAACCCAATTACCTTACTTATTCAAGAGATGTGTCACAAAACAAAGATGTACTTATTTTACTAACTAAATTATCAAGAAATAATCTAACTAAAGCAATTAACCAAACTAATAGCAGTTTCGAATAACACACAGTAGGATAGGATATTCCAGGGTCACAGGCTGATTAACAATCTTGTTGTGTCCTTAGCTTAAGATAACTAATCAATTTATCTGGGTTATTGATTGACAAGGTTTATATTACTCGTAAGAATCTGTCGACTTCTTAGTCACCCGCTCAAGTTAACTCAATGCCTATATTTCTATGGAATTAAGATTAACAAGAACGCATTTACAATTCCTGTATTTTAACCAAGCAAGGCAAGTGGGTATATGTCTATCCAAATTCCGAATCTGTTCCCCGAGGTCCAGGTTCAAGAACTTGCTCTATTTAATTCTATATGCAACATAGAATTTCCACTTTCGATTTCAACTCTAGATTCGTAGATAGTGTTTCACTGTTAGCAACTCAGCAAAGCAATTAATAACAGAATTAAATAAACAACCCAAGATGATAAACCAACTTTGTCAAATTAAACCTCAAACAACAACATTCATGTTTTACCCATGACCCTAGAACAATGGGTTTTATCTACTCATACTATTGTTCATCACAATTAGATTCAATTTCATCATATTTAACAAAAACGAAGAAAAGAAAAGAAAAACTTGATGACTCAATTTCCTCCTTGCCTCTTGCCTCTCTATGTCTTGCTTTAGCCTATGAAAACCTTGATAAAACTCCCTTGGCCGAGCTTAACCTTATATAGGTTAAGTGAATTTTCCTCCAGATTTCCACTTTTACCCCCAATGAACCATCGCCGGGTTTTAGACTAGCACGGCCGCACATCTGGCCGCGCTACTTTGCTGAAGTTCTGTCTTGGACGCGCTAGTTTTAGCGCGGTAGCGCATTTGAGCGTGCTAGCCCAATTGTGAAGTGGCCTTGATTTTTGCCTTGTCTTCAACCATTCTCAGCTCCGAGGGGTCTTTGTTGCTCCAAAATGGTTCCAAATCACATTTTCTTGCATAATATAAACTCCTTAACCTGAAATATATACAATTCACAATTAGAGCCCATATTTCATCAATTAATCATAATATGACTTTGGAATATAATCAAGCGAAAGAATAAATCATAGCTAAATCATCTAGATTTTGCCTATTATCAACATCCCACACTTAATTCATTGATAGTCCTTGAGAAATCAAACTATACTCTCTAGAGATTCATTCACTCAATCATTTCCCCTAACGCATTACACCTAGAACAATGTACATACATTACGCCTCGCAGTGGACAATCCTAGCCTCAAAGCCGACTCTCAAGTGCCTTGCAATATTCACACTTCCTCAAAGTACTCTACACAGAAGTCAAGAGTTGCTTTTCCGTCACGAATCATATGCCCTCACAATCACAGTGAAATTATATAGATCAATTCACACAATCGAATTTCGTGATTATATATATCAAAGAAGAATCACTCACACTCACAAAAGAAGTCACATATATGCAAGTGGTACCATAAGTTTTCCCTTAATGTAAATCTACTAATGTAGGCTCACTCGGTCTAAAATCAATTAGGACTTTTTCATGGTTGTAATGTGGGCTAAGGGAGGGGTAGGATATATTTAGGAATAGTGGTTCACCCTCCTAAGCACTTTAACACATCACATAATCACTTTGAGCGCAAATTCTTCAATCCCTATTTCAATTTCACAACTAAAATCACTCCCAACAATGTCCTCTCTTTCTTTAAGCACTACTTTAATTTATACCCACTAGCAAGAACAAGACAATAATTTATTCACTTATATTTTTTTTTCTTTTCTTTCTTCAATTTTCACTAGTGGTGTATTATTTCACAAAACAAGTGCACCTTTCTTCCTTCTATTGGTTCCACTCAAAAGCCACCCCACTCTTAGTTCCTTCTTACCTCTGTTAGCACTCATTTTTCAATTAAAGTGCTTTAAGAGGTAAAAGGATCAAAACAATGTCAATTAAGAACAAAAAGGGTATAGGCTTGTAATGTGGGTGCCAATTAAAAGTCTATGGGCTCAAAAGGGTTGACTAGGGATAAATTTTATTTGTGATAAGCAATTAAGCTCAAAAAGGTCAAAGAAAGCCTAAGAACATTTTTCAAACCGAGCATCACCTAAGATTTCGCTTCAATTCATATACCGGGCAAGTTCTAGACACAAATACAATACATGGACTATACATAAACCTCACCATAGATGGCATATGACTTATTCAGATCAGCTCATCAAGACGCTCTGTTACAAGCAATCAAGTCAGTAGCAACCATACAAATTAAGGCACCTTCAGTGAGATTCAACAATTAAGACTAAGCAGTACACTCTAGGGTCTATTGTGTTCAGGTGTGTCAATGCTCTGGGTTCGCTTTCAATTTATAGCTCGTAGCCCATTACCCTAATCTACAAAATCAAAAAGAAAACAAAAATAAAAACTACCTAAGCCCGGTTGAAGTTAAACCCTTGGAAAAGAACCACGACCTAAAGAAAAACCAAGGGAGAGTTGATACACTACCTAAGAAGAAAAATCTTTTTGGTGTTTTCTCTAGACTCACTTCCCTCAAGAAAATCGCCTACAAGATCCGTCATCAGGAAGAGCCTATAATTTTTTAGTTTTTTTTTCTCGACTCAGTCCCTCAAGAACCCCGTCGAAAGCTATCCGTCGTCGGGCCGAGCCATCTACCTAAATTAACAAACGACTCCTACTCAACAAAAACTATCAAGTCAATATGAAACAAACAAACAAAACAAATAGTTAATTCATACAACTACATACAACATACACTGAAGGAATCCCCACCCCACACTTAAGATGCAGACATGTCCCCATGGCTGAAAATTAGAAAGAGCAGAGAGGTGAAGGAAATTCCCTGAGGTGTCACTCCTGGTTGGAGACGGTTTCGGGGTTCACGTTGCACGTACACCCCAAAGCTCGCAGCCAACCCATAAAATTTTCTCCGACTTTGCTTGTCGTTCAGCTATCGATTCCACACGTGTGCCCAAATCAGTCATGGATGCCCGCAGACTCGCCATCTCCTGCTCCATAGCAGTAAAATGAGACACCCGGGTTGCTCCTGAAGATGTCGCAGTTGCAGCAACTCCGGCAGCTGCCACATTTTGTTCCTAGGCCTGTGGTGCGGCTCCCTCGGTCTCCTCTTCATCCTCATCATCGTCATCCTCATCATTAGAGCTGCTGCTCTGCGCTGCTGCCTCTACCACTGTCGGCTCCTTGCCCGTCGTCACTTTATCCGCACAGAACTTTCCTTCCTTTTTGACCACTCCATCCACAGCTATATTTTCTAGCACATGGGCCTCCCTGCATAGTTGAGTAACTAAGGAAGGGAAAAAGAATCCATACCTCTTTACCTGGCTGCGAACGAACATCTCGTCGTGTATAGCCTTAGCTACATCAAAGTCGTAGACATTGACAAAGCACCAGATAAGAGCAGTACGGGGCCCATTGACCTCCATTTTATTGAGTGACGGGATTAGGTGGTTGTTGATGAGGTGCAGCCAGCACTTGGCTTCATATGTGAGTGCTGATGAATGGAACTTCTCTCCATAGTCCATCCTGGCCGCTTCTCTACCGGGTGTACAAATAGTCTCAAAGAATCTGTCCCATTTTGAAGGCGTTGGCTTACGGCTGTATTCATAGAAGTCATCCTGCAGCATAGGAGGTGCAGGCAGCTAGTAAGCAGTCCGAATAGCCTCCAATGAAGCATTCACCACTCGTCGGTGCACCGTGATGATCCCGTTATTATGCTCTGGCACGTTGGCATAGAACTTACTTACAACCATGGCATTGCCCTCACCGGGCTCATTGAGGAATGTTTGTAATCCCCGCCTCATCAACTCATCATACATATGAGGGCAGAATTGTCGGAGCCATCGAATGTCAACACCTCTCTCCGAAATAGGCTTTCGACGAGCCTTTTCCGCAAATAGGGCCTGAGCTTTGGCCAATACAAATTTGGTAGCATCAAAGGAGTGTGCAGGTGTAGCCCTTCGTGACCTAGCCGAGCCAGCTTGACTGCTCGATGAAACACCTGTGGTATGTCGTTTCTTGGAAGGAGTCATGATACCTATAAAACAATAACACATTATCACAGCCCAACAAAAATTTTGTGACTCAATGCGGTTACTCAGACTTCACACGCATCAGGGGTCACAAACTATACACTCATGTTCATTGGGACCTTTCCACAAACACATTGTGGGCATTAGGCCTTCACAACTCTTTTTAAGCATGATAGAGCAAGACACACCCACCTACATTCTCCAACATTACAAATCACAGGGAATTCCACCCTACACTTATTATCTACTAACGCCACAACATATGGCACCAACATCTCTTCATTAAAGCTACATACAACTACTACAACTAAGGTATATATACACACAAAATCTGAGAAAAAGAAAAAAAGAATAGAAAACAAAGAGACGAGCAAGAGAAAGAGAAACTAGGGTGTACACCTGTGAAGAGGGATAATGGAGAAGAAGATGGGTGATTAGGTTGGTGGAATGGGGGGAATGCTGGGTTCTTGGTGGTAGGGGAGGGGGCGGAAGAACTTGAGTGAAGAGGGGGCGAAGGGTTTTGGGATGGGGAGATGT
The DNA here is from genome assembly GCA_026770625.1 of Nicotiana glauca. Taxonomy (NCBI): domain Eukaryota; kingdom Viridiplantae; phylum Streptophyta; class Magnoliopsida; order Solanales; family Solanaceae; genus Nicotiana; species Nicotiana glauca. The sequence continues at coordinate 46,599 of MU745434.1, forward strand.
TTTTCGTATGATTTGGGGGAGGTGTGGTCATGAGGGATGGGTAACTTAAGGGTAATTAAGTTAGGGTAAAAAGAAAAAGAAAACTAAAAAAAAAATTTTACACTAAAGAACGCCAGAAAATTTACGGGACATACGCGCCCAGGTGCGCTGCCGCGCATTTTTTAGAGCGACCAAGTCAGAGAGTTTTTCATTTTAGCTTGGTCAGATGTGCTGCCGCGCTAGTAGCGCGTCCAGGTGCGCTGCAGTGCATTTTTATATGCGGCCAAGGCAGACGTCTCACAATTTAGCGTGCCCAGGTGCGCGTCCAGGTGCGCGGGCGCGTGTCTGGGCAATTTTTTCCTTCAATTTCTCACTTGTTCTTACCTTGTTCAATGGCCTTAGCATCCACTCTCTGTCGCCTGCATTGGTTAGCTCTTCCTAAAACACAAAATTAACACTATGACTATCGTTGGGTTGCCTCCAACCAGCGCCTTATTTAACGTCGTGGCACGACGGTTACAACATGTCAATGGGTTGCCTCCCATCCAACGCCTGATTTAACGTCACGGCACAACTCAACATGTTCTCAAGCATCCTTTAAATCCACCGAGTTCTTGTGACATGCAAAGTCACCACCCCAGTAATGTTTTGTCCGCTGACTGTTCACAAAGAACGTGCTGGTTGAACTCATACCTCTCAATTCCACGGCTCCATGAGGCTTCATGCTTACCACAAAAGGGCCCGACCAACGAGATTTAAGCTTTCCAGGAAAAAGCTTCAATATCGAATTGAACAAAAGAACTTCTTGCCCTGGTTCGAACTCTCGAAGTTGAATGTGCTTGTCATGCCACCTCTTAGTCTTCTCTTTATACAATTTGGCATTCTCATATGCGTAAAATCGAAACTCCTCGAGCTCATCTAGTTGCAACAAACTCTTCTCTCGAGCCAAGTCCCAATCCATATTCAACTTTTTTATTGCCCAATATGCCTTGTGCTCAAGCTCGACGGGGAAGTGACATGCCTTCCCATACACTAATCTATACGGAGAAGCACCTATGTGAGTTTTGTACGCTGTTCGGTACGCCCACAATGCATCGTCTAACTTCCCAGCCCAATCTTTTCTATTTGCACTCACTGTTTTCTCAAGACTTTGCTTGACTTCTCGATTTGAAACCTCCACTTGACCACTCGTCTATGGGTGATAGGCAGTGGAGACCTTATGCTTGACCCTGTACTTTGCAAGGACGTTGTTCAACAGTTTATTGCAGAAATGCGTTCCTCCGTCACTGATCAACACTCTGGGAGTTCCAAAACGGGTGAAGATGTGCTTCTTGACAAAGCTTACCACCACCTTTGCATCATTAGTGGGGAGATCAATGGCCTCCACCCACTTAGACACATAGTCAACTGCCACCAAAATGTACCTAGGACCGTTAGAGTATGTAAACGGTCCCATGAAGTCAATTCCCCAAAAATCGAACAGCTCCACTACCAGAATGTTTTGCAGTGGAATCTCGTGCTTCTTCGTGATCGTTCCGGTTCTCTGTCCCCTGTCACACATTTTAACAAAGGCGTGTGCATCCCTGAACAATTTTGGCTAATAAAAACCTGATTGCAGCACTTTCTGAGCGGTTCTGTCTCCACTGTGATGACCCCCATATGGCGAGAAGTGACAGCTATGAAGTATGGAACTCATTTCTTCCTCAGGAACGCACCTCCGCACCAACTGATCAGCACAGAGCCTGTACAAGAATGGCTCATCCCACATGTAAAGCCTCACATCATGCAAGAACCTTCTTCTATTGTTTGGTGTCAATTCTGGTGGTATAACCCCACTTGCAATAAAGTTCACATAGTCTGCATACCACGGAGCTGTGCTTGAGGTGATTGCCAATAGCTGCTCATCCGGGAATGTTTCTTTGATTGCACCCCCTTCAGCCACATGGTTCCGATTTTCTAATCTGGATATGTGATCAGCCACTTGATTTTCTGTTCCTTTTCGATCCCGGATTTCCAAATCAAACTCTTGCAACAGTAGGACCCACCAAATCAGTCTTGGCTTGGCGTCCTTTTTCTCAAACAGGTACCTGATGGTTGAATGATCTGTGTAGACGATGACTTTGGTCCCCATAAGATATGATCGGAACATGTCAAACGCCCACACCACTGCAAGTAACTCTTTTTCAGTGACGGTATAGTTCATCTTAGCTGGATTCAGGGTTTTGCTTGCATAGTAGATGGAGTGAAAGATCTTGTTTCTCCTTTGCCAAAGACAGCCCCAATAGCCAAATCGCTCGTGTCACACATCAATTCAAATGGTTGCTCCCAATCCGGAGCAACTATGATCGGTGCAGTCACCAACCTGCCCTTCAGCTCCTCGAATGCCTTCAGACATGCATCATCAAAGTTAAAGGCAACATCCTTCTCAAGCGACCTGCACAAGGGAGAGGAAATTTTTGAGAAATCTTTAATAAAACGATGATAAAAACTTGCATGGCCCAAGAAAATACAGATGCCTTTGACAGATATCGATAGAGGCAATTTTTCAATTGCTTCCACCTTTGCCTTGTCCACCTGCAAACCATCTTTGGACACCTTGTGTCCCAAGACTATACCTTCACGTACCATGAAATGACACTTTTCCCAGTTTAGCACCAAGTTAGTCTCTTCACACCGAGCAAGTACTTTATCGAGGTTCATTAAGCAGTTATCAAAAGAACATCCAAAAATAGAAAAATCAGCCATGAATACTTCTACAAATCTCTCGACCATATCAGTGAAAATGGCCATCATACACTTTTGAAAAGTCGCAGGTGCATTACAAAGACCAAAGGGCATTCTCTTGAACGCATACGTGCCATAAGGACACGTAAAAGTGGTCTTCTCTTGGTCCTATAGGGCTATAGAAATCTAAATATACCCAGAGTAACCATCCAAGAAGAAATAGTACTCCTGGCCAGCTAATCTATCAAGCATTTGGTCGATAAAGGGGAGGGGAAAATGGTCCTTCTGTGTGGCATTGTTCAATTTTCTATACTCAATGCAAATACTCCACCCGGTAACAATTCTTGTAGGGATTAAATCATTATTCTCATTAACTACTACAGTCATCCCCCCTTTCTTGGGTACACATTGGACTGGGCTTACCCATTTGCTGTCTGAGATAGGAAATACAATACCTGCATCAAGCTACTTAATCACTTCTTTTCTTACCACCTCTTTCATGATTGGGTTGAGTCGTCGTTGTTGCTATACACTGGGCTTGTGTCCGTCCTCCATGAAGATTTTGTGCATGCAAAAGGCTGGACTAATTCCCTTTATGTCGGACATCGTCCACCCAATTGCTCGTTTGTGCTAACGTAGCACTCTCAAAAGCTTTTCTTCCTGCAATTTAGACAAGTCAGAAGCAACAATAACATGTAAAGTGTCACAGTCTCCCAAATAAGCATATTGCAGGTGAGATGGCAGAGGTTTAAGCTCCAATTTTGGGGCTTCCTTAATTGACGACTTTGGAGGAGGTCATTGTGGCATGTTCAAAGGTTCAAAGGGGTGTGTCCCCTGCATGTATGCACAAGATGTATCAAGGATGTGCATCATCTCATCTACCTCCTCATCATTCCCAGGCAATCAAACAACATAAGTGCTTTCTCTAGAGAATCATCTAGATACACACTTGGATTACGAATTTGCTCATCAACCTCAATAACTGATATCATGGACAGCTCCTCATAGTGACGGGGGAGTTGGATTGCTTTGTAGACATTGAAAACTGCTTCCTCATCATCTACCCTCAAGATCATCTTTCCCTCTCTCACTTTCATAATTGCGTCACCAGTAGCCAAGAGAGGTCGCCCTAATATGATTGGGACCAGTTCATCAGCCTCATAATCGAGGATAATGAAATCAGCAAGGAAGATGAATTTCCCAATTTGCAGCAACACATCTTCAATCACTCCTTCAAGGTGTGCTATCGACCTGTCAACCAGCTGCAACATCACAGTAGTTGGCCTCGGAGCTCCAAGACCCAATTGCCTGAACAATAATAGGGGAATCAGATTTATGCTTGCCACCAAATCAGAAAGAGCATGACCCACATCAATGTTACCAATGCGAAGAGGCGTGAAGCTGCCAGGATCCTTAAGCTTTTGAGGGAGCTTATTTTTGACTTTAGAAGTGCACTCCTCAGTAAGTGCAACTGTCTCAAATTCAGTTAATCTTCTCTTGTGAGCCACTATATCTTTTATGTACTTAACATACTTTGAAATTTCACGAAGTACATCAACAAGTGGGATATTCAATTGAACCTAGCTCAACATGGAGAGAAATTTGCTGAACATGCGGTCATCATTCTTTTTCTACAATCTCCGGAGAAAAGGTGGTGGTGGCCTTGGGGCCTCTACTGGCTCTAGAATTTCAGCAGTCTTCTTTGGCTCATTCGTCACTTTAGGGGTCAACTCTCCATCAGGCACGACCTTATCTTTCCTTTTCTTTGGCACCTCCGCAAGTTCTCTCCTGTTTCTAAGTGTAACTGCATTCACTTGAGGATTCTTTTCTGTATCACTGGGAAGAGTGCCTAAAGGTCTAGTATTTTGATTCATTGCTAACTGCCCCATCTGCCTCTAAAGATTTCTGAAGTCGGTCATGAGCTGCTGATTGTCAATCAATAACTTCTTTAGTAAATCATTTGTGCTTTCTTCCATTTGTTGGGGTGGTCTCTGAGGTTGATTAAAACCCCCCATGGGGCCTATACTGATTCTGATTTTGCTGCTTTCCACCCCATGAGAAGTTGGGATGATTCCTCCAATTTAGATTGTAGGAATTCCCGTATTGTGCATGCTGGGTCGGCTGGCCCCTATTTTGCTGCCCCACATAATAGATGGATTCTGGATTCGTAGGGCACATATCACTCATATAACTGTCAACACACAGTTCGCAGCAAATAGTCATCTGTTGTACCTGTTGCATTGGCTGTGGTTGCCGCATTGTCATCCTCGTCATCTGATTGGATAGCCTTGCAATTTCGGCTCTCATTGTTGACACCTCGTCGAGCTCAAGTAACCCAGCTGATTTTTGCTTAGGTGCCTTTCGTGAGTCACCATCACCTTGCCAGTTATTATCATTAGCAGTAAAGGTATTCAGCAGGAGTTGGATTTCACTGTACGGTTTGGCGATGCAACTACCCCCATAAGCTGAATCGAGATTCATCTTTGAAGCATCATCTAGCCCATCTACAAAAGTATGACCCAATACCTCATCCGTCTGGCAATGGTGAGGACAGTCTCTGAGCAGCTTCTTGTACCTTTCCCATACTTGACGAAGTGTCTCCCCAGCTCGTTGCTCGAACCCAAGAATTTGACTCCTCAGCATCTTTGTTTTCTTGGTAGGAAAAAACATGATTAAGAACTTTCTTTCTAGATCATCCCATGTGTGGATTGAATTAGCTGGCTCCTTATTCAACCACTCCTTAGCTTCCCCGAGCAGAGAAAAGGGGAAAAGTGTCAGCCTGACATAGTCCTTGAAAACGTTCGGATAGTTGTAAGTATCCGTAATTTCCAGAAAATTCTGAATATGCCTCTGTGGGTCTTCATGAGGTAGCCTCACAAATTGCCCTGTGGACTGGATCAGCTGCACCATGTATTGTTTCAGTTCAAAGTGCCCAGTTATATCAGACTTCACGATAGCCTGAGTCATATTAGCCAGACTGGGCCTTGCGGCTTCAATCACCGCGCGTTCCTCATTACCTGCCATCTCAATTGGCTGTGGTTGAACTACGATATCCAACACTCTTTCAATTCTGGTTCTAGCGTCCATCTCCCTCCTCAATCTGTGAAGTGTTTGTTCAATTTCAGGATCGAGAGGAAGGAGATTGTTTGCGCTTCTACTTCTTCGTATTCAATAGAAAATCCTGTATTAGCACAACCAAAGTGAATTGAAAGTTAAACTCGAATAAATAAATAACAAAAGCTCAATTCAGTCAAGTAGCTAATTTCTAAGTCCCCGACAACGGTGCCAAAAACTCGTTGCGACCAAAACACCCACGCAAGTGCACGTGATCGTCAATTACTAGAGTAGTGAGCAGAGTATCGTTCCGTCGAATACTTGTGATCAACTATTGATTGATTCAAACCCAATTACCTTACTTATTCAAGAGATGTGTCACAAAACAAAGATGTACTTATTTTACTACCTAAATTATCAAGAAATAATCTAACTAAAGCAATTAACCAAACTAATAGCAGTTTCGAATAACACACAGTAGGAGAGGATAGTCCAGGGTCACGGGCTAATTAATAATCTTGTTGTGTCCTTAGCTTAAGAAAACTAATCAATTTATCTGGTTTATTGATTGAAAAGGTTTATATTACTCGTAAGAATCTGTCGACTTCTTACTCGCCTGCTCAAGTTAACTCAATGCCTATATTTCTATGGAATTAAGATTAACAAGAACGCATTTACAATTCCTGTATTTTAACCAAGCAAGGCAAGTGGGTATATGTCTATCCCAATTGCGAATCCGTTCCCCGAGGCTCGGGTTCAAGAACTTGCTCTATTTAATTCTATATGCAACCTAGAATTCCCACTTTCGAGTTCAACTCTAGATTCGTAGATAGTGTTTCACTGTTAGCTACTCAGCAAAACAATTAATAACAGAATTAAATAAACAACCCAAGATGATAAACCAACTTTGTCATATTAAACCTCAAACAACAACATTCATGTTTTACCCATGACCCTAGAACAATGAGTTTTAGCTACTCATACTATTGTTCATCACAATTAGATTCAATTTCATCATATTTAGCAAAAACGAAGAGAAGAAAAGAAAAATTTGATGATCCGATTTCTTCCTTGCCTCTTGCCTCTCTATGTCTTGCTTTAGCCTATGAAAACCTTGATAAAACTCCCTTGGGCGAGCTTAACCTTATATAGGTTAAGTGAATTTTCCTTCAGATTTCCACTTTTGCCCCCAATGAACCATCACCGGATTTTGGACTAGCGCGACCACGCATCTGGCCGCGCTAGTTTGCTGAAGTTTTGTCTTGGACGCGCTAGTTTTAGTGCATCAGCGCATTTGAGCGCGCTAGCCCAATTGTGCAGTGGCCTTGATTTTTGTCTTGTCTTCAACCATACTCAGCTCCGAGGGGTCTTTGTTGCTCCAAAATGGTTCCAAATCACATTTTCTTGCATAATATAAGCTCCTTAACCTGAACTATATACGATTCACAATTAGAGCCCATATTTCAATAATTAATCATAATATGACCTAGGAATATAATCAAGCGAAAGCATAAATCATAGCTAAATCATCTAGATTTCACCTATTATCAGTTCACAAAAAATCGAATACCGCTTATAGTGGAAACAAATTGCGAGATATTACTAGAACTACTACATGGCAATTATCATACTAAAGCTAACGCTAATCTTCTCCATAAGTGCAGGTTCCTGTTAAAGCATTGGATCAACCGGAAGTTAGGCATGTCTAATGTGAAGGGAACCAAGTGGTGCATACACTAGCGGAGTTTGGAAGCAACTGTTCCTCACATACTAATGCCGAGTGTGGCGAACATTTCTGGAGTGAACCACCTTTATTTGCTTTTTCTACTTTCCACAACGACAAATTATGGACTATTTCGATAAGATCAATCTGGTACTGTAATAACTGTCCTTACATTTAAAGTTTAATGCTTAATAATAATCGGCCCCCCGAAAGCACCTTTGTAAAAAAAAGGGCATCGCGCATGACCAATATCTTTAATTTATGTTAATGCATGCTTATGAGTTGAGCTGTGTTATATATTGAGTTATTGAGTTGATATTATGGATTATTAGATATGAAGTAATTGAGCTTATGAAGGTTACCGGCTGGAGTTATGCCCATTTTAGAAAAATCACATATCCGCCAAGTCTGAGAGATGTTGAGTATTTAATGAGATCCAAATGACGGTAAACCTAGCTTTCATCGTGTGTTCAAATTCTTTAGAAAGAAAGTATATAGGAAATTGTTTAGTCTCAGGAAAAGCTATATACTACAATATACCAATGAGGGCTACGGTGAAATGTTAAGTGCGCCTTCATCATTAACTAAATGTCTTGTATGTGAGCCCTGAGTATGTAGTCGTATTTGTTAGAGAGCGCTTTGTTCCCCGATATGGAATTTCTCGATGCGAATCCGAATTTAATCGGGTCTCAATGTAAGTACAGAATATCAGGTGAGAAACAAAAAAAAAAGCTACTATAACATGTAAAGAAGTCTACCACTGCGTATTATACTAATGAGTGCAAGAGTGACGAACAACAATAACAATAACAACAACGACCCAGTAAAATCTTACAAAGTGAGTTCTGGAGAGAGTAGTATGTACGCAGATTTTACCCCTACTCCGACGGGACATAGTGAGTATTTTCGATAGATACTCGGCTCAGGAAGACGGAAATAAAACAAGAAAGAGTGACATACATATAAACAAAAAAATCTGTTACTGACTGTTGACAAGCAAAATGAAATGCAGCTATATGGATTCTTTATTATATTTAAAGGTAGAGCGGTAAAATTCTCCACAATAATACTGTTAAAAAGCAGGCTAGCTAGTCAAATGTATGACTTCTTCTGACGCGCTAACACTGTCGTAATGAATTTATATAAAAATGACTTATTAAGTGAAAATTTCCCTACACTAGCCCTACCTGTAGTAATATCGTAGTCCAATATAATAAAAATAATTCATAATTAGGAAAGCAGCAAGTTCAATTATTTTTCTTCAGCAGTATGAAGAAATTTAAAAGGGCCTTAGAAGGAAAACAAATGACCAAACAAGTGAAAGGAATGCTGTTTGGTCGCATTTTTTCTTCATCGTTTTCCCTTTGTTTCTTTGTTCTTCCGTACAGTCCAAACTAATAATCCAATTAATTCGAATTGCAGACGCTGTTTTCCCCGTGTTTATATTTTATAGTTTTTATACTTTATAGATTTAATACGTAACACAAAATTCATCGCATCAAAATGCAAATAATGTTCCAAATGCAGGGGCAAGTTAGAAGGTTACTGAATTCGATCTAACGCAATATGCCGATAACTATAGTGAAAACTCTGTATTTATACTTTAAAATTCAATTTAGTATCCAATTATTAATACCTATGTTATTCCAAAATTTAGGATAATATAGTCCAAATTCGAGTTCCGCATTTGAGTTCATAAGAAGAAAGGTGAGAAAAATTATCAAACAAAGGAAACCCTACAATACCTACAATGCTATTGCCCTTTCGCCTGCAACAACAGCCACCAATTAAAAAAGTCCTATTCGTACAAAATCCCAATATATTGCAATCCTTGACAAAGTTAATGACCATTGTACTACCAACTCCACAGACTAATTCATCTATTATCACAAACTCTAAAGAAGAAAAAAAGCCATAATGTCGTCATGCTTTCACATTAATGAAGTCATAAAATAGCTAACACAATAAACTTTAAATGGCTAAGAAGAATGTTCAAACTTCCCCTCTAGAATAATTTATTATTTCTTGTTATTGCTCAATTGATAGATAATGATAATGCACATCAAAGAAAATAAGAATATACGAAATTGTAATTATGACAATGTCTACATTCCAATCCCCTTGATATGATTTAGTGATCTTTTAGAGACTCAATTGATGTAATATCTATGTTTAGAATTTCCATTGAGGTTCAATGATTTGTTTGAACGAATGGCGTTTGTGAAATAGAATACTATATATTTCAAGACAGATACTAGCGAGAGAAATGGTTGTGTATCTTGGTGACTAAGTAGGAACTAAATAATTTAAATCATTGGCCTCGACTCTTATAGAATTAATTAATAATGATATAATGCTTATGAATTAGTATCGTCAAAACATCAAATTTTTGTATATCATTAACAAAAAATATAAGAATGTCCGAAAATGGTTAAAAGTTCCTCTAAGTATTTGAACTTAGAAAAATTATGCTAGGTTCATGAGTTTACCATCATGTCAAAAGTTATACTCCCTCCGTTTCAATTTACGTGAACCCATTTGACTGGGCACGAAGTTTAAGAAAAGAGAGAAGACTTTTGATCTTGTGGTGTAAAATAAGACACCTTTATTTTGTGTGGCTATAAATCATTGCATAAAGGTAAATTGTTTCCAAATAAGGAAAGGGGTCATTCTTTTTGGCACGGACTAAAAAGGAAATAGGTTCACATAAATTGAAACGGAGGGAGTAGCTGATACTAAGGGGTAATTTTATTGTTTACCAAGCCCATCAATAGAAGCGCCATGTTCGACTATTACTCTGATCCAAGCCATCCGGATCCCACTTGGGCCTTGACATGGGCAGGATGTTGGCGCTGCCAACAATTCCCCCTCTTCTCCTCCCCAAGCATTTTGTTCTTGGGAATTGAAACCATGACCTTGGCTTTAACATTAATTATTAGGATCTAGCACTTACCAATTAACATCACACAAAGCTATAACTAATAGCAATAACATAACTATCTCCAAGTCTGTCAAGCAAGTGTCATGTTCGATCGTAACTTTGGCAGGGGCCATCTTTGACTCAAAACTTGGGACTTGCCATGAGTAGGATATTGGCATTATGTTACGACATCAACTCATCGTGATGGTGCCTATCATAGTACTAGGCAAGCCGACTACTCAAACAATTTCAATACTTTTAAGCTTTGAAAGATACTAAAACAGTGTAACTCAAGGAAAATCTCTTAAAAACAAGATAGGGAATCATAACTCAATACATAATCTCTCCCAAAACCGGGGTGTCACTAAGTACACGAGCATCTACAAAATGACATAGTCTAATACACTGTCTAAAAGATAAAATTGAATAAATAACTGAAAGATAAGGGAGGAGATTCAAGGTCTGCAAACGCCAAGCAACTACCTCGATGATCTCCGAAGTCCAGACTCTACAACATAGCAACTGCCATGATCGGAAGCACGTGGATCTTCACACGAGGTGCAGGGTGTAGCGTGAGTACAAACAACTCAATAAGTAACAAATCTAACCTTTGGACTGAAAGTAGTGACGAGTTTGATTTTCACAGTCCACTTTCAACATTTAACAGTGCGGAAATTACTAAAAATATAACAGTGATATCTCAGAAATTCATAGTTACAAGTGAAGGTACAAGAATTTAGATATCTTTTCATCAAGAAGCCGTTTCCTCGCGAAACGGCCTTGCATACTCCGACAAGTACTTGCCTCGCAAAACGGCCGTCGAATTCCTCGAATCTAGCCACAAACAATTTGATACGATTAACACGAGCTAAAGGAATCAATTGCATAAGAAATTACTAAGTTCTCATTCAAAATTCAAAAAGTCAACTCAAAGCTGGCCTCTAGGCCCACATCTCAAAATCCAACAAAAGTTACAAATCCAGAAGCCCATTCAACCACGAGTCTAACCATACAAAATTTATCAAAATCCAACACCAAATTGATACCCAAATCCCTAATTTAAAATCTCCAAATCTCTTGCCTCAAACCCCCAAAATTACACCTCAAAACCATACAATTTAGGTGGAAAAATCAACGGGGAAATATAATTATTGAATAAATTTAACAACAAGTGACTTACCTCAATAAACCACTCAAAAATCCTCTCAAATATAGCCTAAGCCTGAGCTTGGAATGTCAAAAATGATGAAAATCTCGAAAACTCTCGATTTTAAACATTGCCCAGGCTTTCCACACCTGCGACAACATAACCATACTTGCGGCTTCGCTGGTGCGACCAAACAATCCACTCCTGCGACTGGCTTCACTCCTCCGGACCAACATACCGCACCTGCAAAATCGCTTTTGCGAGCACACTGCCGCTTCTGTGGAGCCAACATTCTTTCCCTTTTCTGCTTCTGCACTCATCACTTCTCACCTGCAACCACATCCTTCCTCACTCTTAGCCTCATCTGTGCATCAGATCTCACACATGCGAACAAATCTCCGCAGGTGCGATTGCATCAGAAGACTTCAGCTACATCAACCTTTCAAACTCCAAATTTGATCTGTTAATCATCCGAACTCCAACCGAGGCCCCCGAGACCATGACCACAAAAACCAACAAGTCCTAATGTAATAACCCAGTTAGTCATTACGAGATTTATGGCCATGTTCCCTCATATCTAGCTCCTTTTGTGTTTTTCAGCTGTATTTTGAGTTATTGGGTTAGTCTCTTATGCGAAGGTTTAAGTAGGAAGAGTTGACTGGATGTTGACGTATGTGTAAACGACCTCGAATTTTAATTTTTATGGTTTCGTTAGATGCATTAGGTATTTTTGGACTTAGGAGCACGCCCGGAATGTCATTTGGAGGTCCGTAGTAGAATTAGGCTTGAATTGGCGAGAGTTGGAAATTTGGAGATTTTGGTCGGTAGTGGAAAATTTGATATCGGGGTCGGATTGAATTATCGAAAGTTGGAGTAGGTTCGTGAAGTCATTTTTGACGTGTGTGTAAAATTTAAGGTCATTCGGACGTGATCTGATTGGTTTTGGCATCAATTGTAGAAGTTTGAGGCTTTCTTGTTTTTGTTATTGTTTGATGTCATTTGAGGGCTCGATTGAGTTTGTATGGTATTTTAGTTCTTGATAGTACCTTTGTTAAGGTCCTGGAGCCTTGGGTGAGTTTTGAGATGTTAAGACATTTCTTGTACTCTAATATTATTCTAGTGCTTCGAAAGTGCGGACCGCATTAGAAATATGCGGACCAAAGAAGAGGGGTACAGACAACACAATTTTGATGTGACCGTACTCTTCAGGGAGTTTGTAGATCCGCTGGCCCAACATCAGAATCCTATACCTTTTGATCTACAAGGAATTTTGAGATGATTCAAAAACCAAAGTTGTAGTCGTGTCTAGTTTCCATAAAGGTAAATAAGTCATCATTTGGATATCTATAGAGAAAGTTATGGCCAAAATACTAAAGCTTAGCAGTGCGGCCACCAAAAGGTGGGGCCACACCATTTTGTTTTGCCACCACAAGAGTTGTGATGTGCGGACACACTTAAAATTATGCGGATCGCACAGTGGGAGTTCAGAGGATGCGCTATATAAACGAGGTTTAGGGCATTATTTCACATTTTGGACCTAGGGAGCTCGGTTTGTGGCAAATGTTTTTGGGTTTTCATGAAATTCATTGGAATAAGTGATTCTAACTCGGATTTGGTTAATATACATGAATATATCATTGATTTCATCATCCAATTAATAATTTGAGGTGGAAATTGTAGAAACTTCATAAAATACATTTTTGGGATTTGAATGGCGATTCAAAGTAAGATTTAAGTGAAACTAGTATGGTTGGACTCGTGAATGAGTGGAAATTCGGGTTTTGTGACTTTTTTAAGATTTTGAGATGTGGTCCCGAGGCCTTCTTTGAACCAATTTTGGGTTTTGAGTCTAATTTGGTAGCTTTTCTTGTGGATTTGATCCCTTAGCCTAAATTGATTGTGTTTATTACTTGTAGCTAGATTCGAGGCATTCAGAGGCCGAATCGAGTGTCAAGGGTGTCCTAGAGTAGGATTTTGTCTTGGTTTGATGTAAGTTACGCTTCCAAACTTGGTTATGAGGGTTTGAAACCCCAAACTATGTGTTATATGGTTAGTATTGAGGTGACACATATGCCAAGTGATGGGTGTACGGGCGTGCACCATTAGAATCGTGGCCTGGGTGTTTCCATGGCACCGTTAGTGACTCTATCCTGTTGATATTCATGTTTCCATCACCATGTACCTGGAGATGGATCTTCTCCACAGGGTCGGAATGGACTTCCTCGATACTGAGCAACCTTTGTCAGTGATGTGTAAATATTCCGGGATGGATCTTCCCTGGTCCGGATGGCCATATACAATACCGAGTGATTGAGCACTTGAGAGTAGAGGTACATGGTGCATTTTCATACATTCTGTGCATTGGCACGAAGAGATTAGCTGATCTTTATACCTCATATTGTCTAGATCCGTATTTACTTTACTATTTGAGCTGAATACTTGAATTGAAAGCATGCCTACTTTTCTACACAGTTTACTTCTATTTACTTGTTAAGTTTAAGTTCGGCACTACCTATCAGTCCATAATTTCTACTTGTTACTTACTGAGTTGGTGTACTCACGTTTCCCCCTGCACATTGTGTGAAGTCCATGTATCTCTGGGCACGGTAACGGCTACTGATAGTTTCTGTTGCTGATCATTGGAGTTAGTAAGGTAGCTGGCTAGCGACTGCAACCATGCTTTCTTCTTCTCTATCTTCCCCGAAGTCGTGCTTTGGATTTTTCCCAAATATATTAGTCTTGTTATTATCATAATAGTTTGTAGTAGTTTCTAATGACTCAATGACACCCCGATGTTTTGGGCTTTATTTTCTGGATTTTTTTGAGTTTAACTGTTGTTTTCTTTTATGATATTCTGCTAAGCACAATGTCTTTTGGCATAGCTTTTAATGAATTATTATAGTATTGTGGAAATCGGTTGGCCTAATACTATTGATAGGCGCCATCATGACATGTTTGAGTTTAGGTTCGTGACAAGTTGGTATCAGATCCTAGGTTACATAGGTCTCACGAGTCATGTTCGGGTTTAGTAGAGTCTTGCGGATCGGTATCGAGACGTCTGTACTTATGTTCGAAAGGTTGCAGAACCCTTAGGAAAATTCACATTCTTGAGTTCTTATCATGCGAATCTATTCATACTGGTAACTAAACTTCTGCTATTCTATTCTATCAGAGATGGTGAGGACACGTGCTACCGGTCAGATCAGACAACCATTAGTACCACCAGTTGGGGCCACGAGAGGCCGAGGTTGCAGTAGAGGCTGTGGTAGAGGAAGGGGTGTAGCTCGTACAATAGCTCGGGAGGCACTTACACATCCACCAGTTGCCCTAGTACATGATCAAGTCCCAATTGTGGATGCACCAGCAGGACTATCTCAGGCACCAGCTATGCCCTTCGTTATTCCAGGTCTTCAGGAGACCTTAGCTCAGATTCTGACCATGTCTACGAGTCTTGCTCAAGCGGTCTTTATTTCTACTACAGTAGCTACTTCCTAGGTCGGGGGAGGCACTTAGACTACGGCCGCCCGTACACCCGAGCAGGATGTTTATAGACTTTAGACACCAGGGGCACCACCAACCTTGCTAGTTGCATCTGCTAAGTACTATGTGGTTCCTGCCATGCCTGATGATGATCACCATAGATTGGAGAGGTTTGGTAGACTTTAGCCTCCGACTTTAAATAGTGTAGAGTGCGAGGATACCAGGGTTTCTTGGATAAATTTTAGAGGATTCTCCATACAACAAGTATTTTTGAGATCAGTAGGGTCACGTTCAATATTTTTTAGTTCTCTGGAGATGCCTTCACTTGGTGGGAGGCTTATGAGAGGCGTAGGCCAGTTGATGCAGCGCCACTTATATGGCAACAGTTCTTCATTCTCTTCCTGGAGAAGTATGTGCTGCAATCCCACAGAGAGGAGTTGCGCAAGCAGTTTGAGTAGTTGAGACATGATGATATGACTATGACACAGTATGAGACGAGATTTTCTGAGTTAGACCTTCATGCTGTTTGGTTGGTTCCCACAGACAGAAAGGGGATCAAGAGGTTCGTTGAAGACCTCCCATATCAGCTGCGAATTCTTATGACTAGATAGAGAGGGTTTTTGGTGTTTTTTTTAGGAGTTTGTTGACATCGCTCGGGAGATTGAGTCAGTTCGCCACCAGGAGCGGGTTGAGAGGGAGGCTAAGAGGCCTCGAGGATGAGGCAGTTTTGGTGGTATTCCTTCTAGAGGTCAGTTCCACCACAGTAGAGGTCATCCTTTCAGGCATGCTCAGACGACCCACCCAGTTCACTGTGGTGCAACATCTAGCGATGGTTCTCGCAGTTTTTAGCAGGGCCACTCATCTCTCACCGCCCTTCCAGCTCAGAGTTCATCTCAGGCACCATCAACTCAGGGTTCATCTATGCCTTATTATTTTAGAGGGTATCCCGTAGCTCGAGGCTCCCTTCAATCCCCACCGCCATTCGCAGGGAGATATTTCTTTGAGTGTGGGGATTCAGTTCATATCAAGAGGTTCTATCCCCCCTTGCAGGAGGTTCATCCTAGGAGAGGAGTCAGCGTTCGGCTTCAGCACCAGTTACTTCACCACCCGCCCAGCTAGCTCGGGGCGGGGGTCAATCAGCTAGGGGTCTCCCTAGAGGGGGAGGCCGGTTGGGTGGTTGTCAGGCCCATTTCTATGCATTCCCTACCAGACCAGATACTATTGCTTCAGATGTTGTGATCACATGTATTATCTCAGTTTGCCACAGGGATGTCTCTATATTATTTGATCCTGGTTCCACTTTTTCATATGTGTCCTCATATTTTGCTCATTATTTGGATACACCTCGCAAGTCTCTTGTTTCATTGGTTCATGTTTCTACACTGGTGGGCAATATTGTTATTATGGACTGTGTATATCGGTCTTATACCGTATATTATGATACTTCTCGGGTCAGCATTGGGTGTGTTTTGATATAGGAGGGTAGAGTGAGTGCCTAAGCTTCGTTCCAGTTGAATCCCCATAAGAAGAACTATCCTGTTCATGATTTGGAGTTAGCTGCCATTGTACACGCGTTGAAGATTTGGAGGCACTATCTCTATGGTGTATCTTTTAAGGTGTTTACTGATCATCGTAGCCTCTAACACTTATTCAGGCAGAAGAATCTCAATTTGAGGTATCGGTGATGGTTGGAGCTGCTAAAGGACTATGATATTACTATTTTGTACCATTCAGGAAATGCCAATATAGTGGCCGATGTGTTGAGTGGAAAATAGTGAGTATGGGTAGTCTTGCATTCCTGCCTGTTAGAGATAGGCTTCTTGCAGTTGATGTTTAGGGCTTGGCCAATCGTTTTGTGAGATTGGATATTTCGGAACCCAGTCGGCTCCTAGCTTGTATGGTTTCTCGGTCTTCCTTATTCGATCGCATCAGAGAGCGCCAATATGATGATCCTTATTTGCTTGTCCTCAAGAACAAGGTTCAACATGATAATGCCAGAGATATGACTATTAGTGATGATAGGGTATTGAGGATGCATGGACGATATGTGTGCCCAATGTTGATGGGTTTCGTGAGTTGATTCTTGAGGAGGCCCATTGTTCGCGGTATTCCATTCATCCGGGTGCCGCGAAGATGTATCAAGATTTGAGATAGCACTATTGGTGGAGGAGAATGAAGAAATATATAGTTGGGTTTGTTGCTCGGTGTCTCAATTGTTAGAATGTGAAATATGAGCATCAAAGATCGGGTGGCCTTCTTCAGCAGATAGAGAATCTAGAGTGGAAGTGGGAGCGAATCACCATGGATTTTGTAGTTGGTCTCCCACGGACTTTGAGGAAGTTCTATGCTATTTGGGTGCTTGTGGATTGGTTGACTAAGTCCGTGCACTTCATTCCTGCGGGTACTACTTATTCTTCAGAGTGGCTTGCTGAGATCTAAATTAGAGAGATTGTTCGCCTTCATGTAGTGCCAGTTTTTATCATTTAAGATAGAGGCACACAATTTACATCATATTTTTGGAGGGTCGTACAACGAGAGTATGGCAGTCAGGTTGCGTTGAGCACATCGTTTCACCTTCAGACGGACGAACAGTCCGAGCACACTATTCAGATATTGGAGGACATATTGTGTCATTGATTTTGGTGGTCTATGGGACCATTTTCTGCCACTCACGGAGTTTTCTTACAATAACAGTTATCAGTAGAGTATTCAGATTTAAATGGGAGGCAGTGTAGATGTCCAGTGGGTTGGTTTGAGCAGGGTGAGGCTACGCTTTTGGGCACACACTTAGTTCAGGATGCATTGGATAAGGTGAAATTGATTTAGGAGCGGCTTCACACGGCGCAGTCAAGATTAAAGAGTTACGTTGACAAGAAGGTCTGTTATGTGACTTATATGGTTGGGGAGAAGGTTTATCTGAAACATTTACCAATGAAGGGTGTTATGAGATTTGTAAACAATGGCAAGTTGATTCCTTAGCTTATTGGCTCGTTCGCGGTGCTTCGAAGGATTGATGAGATGGCTTATGAGCTTTCTTTACCACCTAGCTTGTCGGGTGTGCATTTGGTATTTCATGTTTCTTCACTTTGATAGTATATTGGCGATCCGTCCCATGTTTAGGATTTCAGCACGGTTCAGTTGGATGGTGATTTGACTTATGATGTGGAGCCAATGACTATTTTGGAGTGGCATGTCCGATAGTTGAGATCAAAGGATATAGCTTTAGTGAAAGTGCAATGGAGAGGTTAGCCCGTGGAGGAGAATACTTGGGAGACCGAGCGGGAGATGTGGAGCAGATATATACACCTATTTGAGACTTTAGGTATGTTTCTAGACTCGTTCGAGGATGAACATTTGTTTAAGAGGGGGAGGATTTAATTACTAGGCCAGTCATTTCGCGAGTTATAGTCGCGTTGCCCCATTTCCTACTCCTTTTGTGTTCTTCAGCCTTATTTTGACTTACCAGGTTAGTCGGTTCAGGTTCGATGAGATTTTGGAGTGAATTGAGATACTTGGTGTCTTATGTGAAGGTTTAAGTTGAAAGAGTTTACCAGATATTGACATATGTGTAAACGACCTCGGATTCTAATATTTGTGGTTTCGTTAGTTGCGTTGGTGATTTTGGACTTAGAAGCGCATCCAAAATATGATTTGGAGGTCCATAGTGGAATTAGGCTTGGATTGGCAAAAGTTGGAAATTTGACGATTTTGGTCGGCAGTGAAAAATTTGATATCGAGGTTGGAATGGATTTCTAGAAGTTTGAGTAGGTTCATGGTTTCATTTGTGACGTTTATGTAAAATTTGAGGTCATTCAGACATGATCTGATAGGTTTTTGCATCGGTTGTAGAGTTTGAGGTTTCAAGTTCATTAAGCTTGAATTGGTGTGCGATTCATATTTTTTTTATTGTTTGATGTGATTAGAGGGCTCAATTGAGTTTGTATGGTCTTTTAGGACTTGATGGTACCTTTGGTTGAGGTCCTGAAGGCCTCAAGTGATTTTTTAGAGAGTCCGGACATTTCCGGCACTCTAATATTGTTCTGGTGCTTTGAAAGTGCAGACCACATCAGAAATATGAGGACCACAAAAGAGGGGCACAGAGTGCACAATTTTGTTGCGGCCGCACTCTTCAGGGAGTTCTGCAGATCCGCTGGTCTGTCTTTGGAAGATTATACCTTTTGATCTACAATATATTTTGAGATAATTCGACAACCAAGTTGTAGACCTTCATGTCTAGTTTTCAGAAAGATAAATAAGTCATCATTTGGACATCTGTAGAGAAAGTTATTGCAAAAATACTAAAGCTTTGCAGTGCAGCCACCAAAAGGTGCGGCCGCACCATTTTTATGCGACCGTAGGAACTGGAATTTGCGGCGGCACTTTGAATTATGTGGACCGCACACTAGGAGTTCAGAGGATGCACTATATAAACGAGGTTTAGGGCATTATGTAACATTTTAGACCTAGGGGGCTCGGTTTGTGGTGATCTTTCTTGGGATTTTTCAAGAAATTCATCGGGGTAAGTGATTGTAACCCGGATTTGGTTAATATACATGAATATATCATTGATTTCATCCAATTGGTACTTTGAGGTGGAATTTTTGGGAAAATTGTAGAAACTTCATAAAATAATGTTTTGGGATTAGAATGTCGATTCGAAGTCGGATTTGAGTGAAACTAGTATGGTTGGACTCGTGAGTGAACTTTTGTGACTTTTGTCGGATTTTGAGACGTGGTCCCGGAGGCCAGGTTTGAGCCAATTTCTGGTTTTGAGTCTAACTTGGTAGCTTTTCTTGTCTATTTGATCCCTTAGTCTAAATTGATTGTGTTGTATTACTTGTGGCTAGATTCGAGGCGTTTGGAGGCTGAATCGAGAGGCAAGGGCATCCAGGAGTAGGATTTTGGTTGGTTTGAAGTAACTAATGCTTCCAAACTTGGTTCTGAGGGGTTGAAACCCTGAACTATGTGTTATGTGATTAGTATTGAGGTGACTCACATGCTAAGTGACGAGCGTGCGGTTGTGCACCGTGAGAATTATGACCTGGGTGATTCTATGGCACCGTTTAGTGACTCTATCCTGTTGATATCCATGTTTCCATCACGTGATAGCATAGTTAAGCTGTAAATCATGATAGATATCATGTTTAGGATTTCTGTCGGTATTGTTTGGACCCTTAACGGTCGTTTCTTGCTGTCATCTCACTAGTTTTCTCTTTATATTCGATTCTCAGTCATGATCATGCATTTCTATATCACATCTCAGTCTCGGTTAATTATTAATTCATCATATCATTATCCCAGGTTATTGTCATGACATTGTGAGCCCGTGTTGAGACTGGAGAGGTTAATGACTAAGTGAGGCCGAGAGCCGGTTATGAGTGATAGTGTAATGACCCGGCCGGTCATTTGGAGAATTAACGCGCTGATCCCCTTTTAACTACTTCCCTCGTGACTTTTCTTCTATTGTGATTTCCTATGATGATTCATTTTGAGTTGCGGAGTGTTTTGGGACATTTTTCCCTAAATGAGAGATTAAGTCTTAAATTTTTTACTGTAATTGGAATAGTGTGATGACCATTTCGGAATGGAATTTTTGTCAATTCCATTAACTCCGTTGGGTGATTTTAGACTTAGGGGCGTGTCTGGATTGTGTCTTTGAGGTCTGTATCTCATTAAGGCTTGAAATGGTGAAAGTTGAATTTTTGGAGTTTCGGGCCAATAGTGGAATTTTTTATATCGGCATCGTAATCCAATTTTGGAAGTTGGAGTAGATCCGTAGTGTTTAATATGACTTGAGTGCAAAATTTGGGGTCAATCGGACGTGGTTCGGTCGGCTTCAACATCGGTTGTAGAATTTTGAAATTTCAATTTCATTAAGTTTTGATTGGAGGGTGATTTGTGATTTTAGCATTGTTTGATGTGATTTAAAGACTCAACTAGGTTTGTATGGTGTTTAAGGATTGGCCGGTATGTTTGGTTGAGGTCTCGGAGGCCTCGCCTGTGTTTAGGGTGCTAAACAGATTGGTTTTGGACTTATGCCTTTGCTGAAGTGTGTTGCACCTGTTTTTATAGCACCTGTGGATTTTGGACCATAAGTGTGGTGCCTCAGAAGCGACTAGGGAGCCGCATAAGCAGATATGGACTTTGGCAGCTGGGACTTTAGGTACGGTTGGGGGATCGCAGAAGCGGGCTCGCAGATTTGGTTCAATGCACGCAGATGCAGTCCCAGCCTAGTTAAGTAGCTTTCCCTCCCGCGATGATTCTTCCGCAGGTGCGGGATTGAAGATGCGGTCCTATGAGCGCAGAAGCGAAAATCACTGGGCACAAACGAGTGAAATCGAGGGTTTGTGTTCATATCTCCAAATTTGTTTGAGAGCTCGGTAGAAGGCGTAATTTGAGGAGATTTTCGGAGGAAGTTTGTGGGTAATGATTACTAACTCATTTTTGATTATATTCCGTTAATCTAATCTTAATTTCAACATTTAATTTCGGATTTGGGGTGAAAAATATGAAAACATTAAGAAAAGTGCTTAGGCCAAATTTTGAGATTTTGATCGAGATTTTGGTATCGGATTTGAGTGATTTTGGTGGTTAGACTTGTGAGTGAATGGGTGTTCATAATTGTGATTTTACCTGATTATGAGATGTGGGCCCGGGGACGATTTTTGGTCATTTTCCTATTTTCTTTCCTCAGTGTTGAAATCCGTTAGATAAATTAGTTGCTTGTAGCTATATACGTTATGTAATTGATTTGATTAGATTTGAACCACTCGGAGTTGGATACTCATGGCAAGGGCATGATTTCAGATTGATTTTGAGCTTGGTTCTAGGTAAGTGTCTTGCCTAACCTTCTGTGGGGGAAACCGCAATAGGATTTGGTACTGTTGTTATATGTACGTGAGGTGACGAGTTCGTACACATACTAATTGTTGAAAAATCCCATTTTCATGAAGTAAATATCTATGTTTTCCTTTAATTGAACAACACTAGAATATATAACCATCCTGTTTATCATAGCAAAGCATGCTTACGTGCCTTAACAATTGTAACTGCCATAACTTCCTACATGGATTCTGTGCAACATGTTTAGAGTAAGAATTGCATGTTTTCTTTGATACGAATTTAATCTAAAGTATAGAATTTCATATTGAAACTATTATTTATATTGATTGAGCTGTATGTTTAATTTGGTACTACGGAACGGTAATCCGAGAGATCCCCCTGCATTTATGTTTCGGACTACGGGACGGTATCCCGTGAGATCCCCTGTATATTTATGTTTAGGACTACGGGACGGTATCCCGGGAGATCCCTGTTTCTATCTATGTGTACTGAGTTATTATTTTTCGGTGATCTCATTCTAGTTGAATATTTGCATTTATCTTCACTTTGATATTTCATGATGTTTTATATTTTTATATATATATATACCAGTAGGGCCCTGACATGATCTCGTCAGTACTCGACCGAGGTTAGGCTTGGCACTTACTGGGTACCGCTGTGGTGTACTCATGCCTTTTCCTGCACATATTTTTTATGTGCAGATCCAGGTTCATCGTACCAGCCTCATCACTAGTTGTAGTCGCTGCTGCCTATTGGAGACTTCAAGGTACATCTGCCCGTGACTGCAGATCCTGGGAGTCCCCCTCTATTCCCTTATGTTTATTTT
Source organism: Nicotiana glauca (assembly GCA_026770625.1). Taxonomy (NCBI): domain Eukaryota; kingdom Viridiplantae; phylum Streptophyta; class Magnoliopsida; order Solanales; family Solanaceae; genus Nicotiana; species Nicotiana glauca. The sequence goes on from MU745434.1 coordinate 69,295, forward strand.
CTTTCTTTCTGTAGATATGATGTATAGAACAGTTAGAATATCTTAATAACTTGTGACTTGCGAGTTTTCGGGTTTTGGGTATTGTTCGGTACTTTTTATGAAGTGTTGACTGTATATGCTGAGTGGCATTTAGTTGCTTAATGGATAGCTTTGTTTCTAATAGTTAATATTCATGTTTTTGTTTTATTTATGCAATATGTTAGGCTTACCTAGTCGTGAAGACTAGGTGCCGTCACGACAGTTCACGGAGGGAGGAATTACGCCTTGACAAGTTGGTATCAGAGCTCTAGGTTCATAGGATTCGTGAGTCACAAGCAAGTTTACTAGAGTTTTGTGGATCAGTACGAAGACATCTGTAATTATCTTCGAAAGGCTATGGAACTGTCACGAAAATTCCACTTCATTTGATTCCTTGTCGTGCGAGATTATTGACTTCAAAATTTCTAAACTTCTGTCATTTATTCTCTCAAAGATGGTGAGGACACGTGTTACTTGAGATAACCAAGCACCCGACGCGAGCTTTTATAGAGGATCTACCAAAGGCCGGGGCCATGGTGCAGCCAGAGCACCGGCGCAAGCTGCTATAGAGGAGCCACCAATAGCTTTAGCCGGAGCCCAAGTGCCTGATACGCTTACTACTACTACTGCTACTACTACTACTACTACTACTACTACTACTACTACTACTACTACTACTACTACTACTACTCGAGCTCTCCAGGAGACCCTTGTGCAGTTCATGAGCATGCATGTACAACACTTTAGCTCAGGTAGGGTTGATTCCCTTTGCTGCAGCCACATCTCAAGTAGGTGGATGAGCACAAACTCCCGCCACCCGCACCCAGAGCTACGGTTTCAGGTTGATTAGATCCCAAAGTTATACCGGTATTGTCTGTAGTCCTAGCTTAGCTCGAGGGTAGGGCAACAACTTCAGAAGAGGAGAAACGAAGACGTGAGAGGTACAAGATGTATGAACCTCCTACATTCAGTGGTCTAGCATCAAAGGATGCTCAGCGATTTATGGAGGTGTGCCACCATATCCTCCTCACTATGGGCATAACGGAGTTGAGTGGGGTTTCTTTTACTTCCTTCTAGATTCGAGGGGGAGTCTATCAGTGGTGGCGTACTTTTGAGTTAGACAGTCCGGTTGAGGCAGCTTCCCTTACATGGACCCAGTTCTGGGATATGTTTTTGAGGGAGTATGTCCCTCAGAGCCTCAGGTACACATGGCGCGCGAAGTTTGAGCATTTGCGCCAGGGTACTGTGACTATTTCAAAGTATGCTGTCTGTTTCACTGACTTGGCTAGACATGCACTGGCCTTGGTTTCTACAATTCGAGAGAGAGTTTGCAGGTTTATTAAGGGGCTCATTCCAAGCATCAATATAGCATGGCCCGAGAGTTATATATGGATATCGCCTATCAACAGGTAGTGAGTATTGCTAGGAGTGTACAGGTCATGCTTGCTTAGGATAGGGAGGAGAGAGAGGCCAAGAGGTCTTGAGAGTCAAGCCATTATTCTAGTGCCCGTGCCCCAGCTGCAGTTTGTCATGATATACGTTATTTGAGTCACCCCGTTCATTCAGCTCTTCTAGTAGCCAGTGGTATTCTAGGTCCTCCTAGACCTTAGGAGCCTTATTATGCACCTCTAGTATCTAGTGTGCCTCCTGCACATGGTGCTTTCAGTGGTCATTCTGAAAGACATGGCCCGAGGCAGTCACAACTTCCATGCCCTCCCAGATATTCTTTTGAGTGTGGCGACATACGCCATATAGTAAGGGATTGCCCTAGACTAAGGAGGGGTGCACCTTCATAGACTTCTCAACCACAGCATGCTCCACAGGTTTCCCAGGCTATGATCACTACACCAGTTGCTGCCCCACATGCTCAGTCAACTAGAGATGGAGGTCAGTGAGGTAAAGGTCGCCCTAGAGGGGGAGGCCAAGCCAGATACTATGCCTTTCCTTCCCGTACTCAGGTTGTTTCCTCCGATTCTATCATTACAAGTATTGTTCCGGTCTGTCATAGAGATGCATCGGCTCTATTCGATCTAGGCTCCACTTATTCCTACGTGTCCTCTTATTTTGCCCCGCAATTGGGCGTATCTTGGGATTCTTTGAGTTTTCCTGTTTATGTTTCTACTCCTGTGGGAGATTCTCTTGTTGTGGAACACATTTATCGATTGTGTTTGATTGCTCTTAGTGTTTTTGAGACCATAGATGATTTATTATTGCTCAGCATGGTAGATTTTGATGTTATCTTGGGCATGGATTGGTTGATGCTCAATTATGCTATTCTTAATTGTCACGCCAAGACCGTGACACTAGCTACGCCACGTTTATCGCGAGTAGAGTATAGGGGTGCTTTAGATTACACTCCTAGTAGAGTTATTTGATTTCTTAAAGCTCAACGAATGGTTGAGAAGGGTTGTGATGTGTATCTAGCTTATGTGAGAGATGTCAGTATTGATGCCCATACAGTTGATTTAGTCCCACTAGTGCGTGATTTCCCTGATATGATTCCAGCTGATCATCCCGGCATGCTGCCCGACAGAGATATTTATTTTGGCATTGATTTGTTGCGGGGCACTCAGCCTATCTCTATCACTCCTTATCGTATGGCTCCTCTTGATTTGAAGAAGTTGAAGAAACAATTATAGGAATTGCTTGATTGGGGCTTTATTCGGCCCATTGTGTCACCTTGGGATGCTTCTGTCTTATTTGTGAAGAAAAATGATGGTTCTATGCATATGTTCCTTGATTAGCGCCAGTTGATCTAAGTTACAATGAAGAATCGGTATCCTTTGCCTCGTGTTGATGACCTATTTGATCAGTTACAGGGTGCTCAGGTGTTTTCCAAGATTGATTTGCGTTCAGGTTATCACCAGTTGAAGATTCGGGGTCCAGATATCTCCCAGACTGCTTCCAGGACTCAGTATGGTTATTATATTTTACTTGTTATGTCTTTTGGGATAGACAATGCCCCAACGGCATTTATGCATTTGGTGCACAGTATATTCCAACCATATCTTATATCTTTATTGATGACATTCTGGTGTACTCCCGGAGTCGGGAAGATCATGTGCAACACCTGAGTGCAATGCTTTAGACCTTGAGAGAAAACAAATTAAATGCAAAGTTCTCAAAATGTGAGTTCTGGTTGGGTTCCGTGGCATTTTTGGGGCACGTAATGTCGAGTTAAGGGATCAAGGTTGATTCGAAGAAAGTGGAAGTAGTGTAGAGTTAGCCCATGTCATCCTCAGCTATAGAGATTCGTAGTTTTCTTGTGTTGGCGGGTTTTTATTGTCGATTTATTAAGGGATTCCCATCTATTGCAACACCTATAACCAGACTGACACAAAAGGGTGCTCCGTTCAAGTGGCCAAAAGAGTGTGAGGAGAGTTTTCAGAACCTCAAGACAACTTTGACTACAATCCCAGTATTGATATTTCCTATAGATTCGGGTCTTATATAGTCTATTTTGATGTGTCGCGAGTTGGCCTCGGCGCGGTGTTGATGCAGGACCGTAGGGTGATTGCCTACGCATCCAGACACTTGAAGGCGTATGAAAAGAACTATCATGTGTCTATGACCTTGAGTTAGCTCCTATTGTTCATGCCTTGAAGATTTGGAGTCACTATTTTTATGGAGTCTCTTGTGAGATCTACACTAATCACTAGAGTTTGCAGTATCTGTTCAAGCAGAAGGATCTTAATTTGCGTTAGAGGAGGTGGTTCGAGCAGCTTAAGGATTATAATATCACTATTTTATACCACCCCGGGGAAGGCCAATGTGGTGGCAGGTGCATTGAGTTGTCGGGTGGAGAGTTTGAGGAGTTTGGCTTATCTACCAGCAGCAGAGAGGCCCATGGCGATGGATGTTCAGGCCTTAGCCAGCCATTTTGTAAGATTGGATATCTTTTAGCCTTGTCGAGTATTGGCTTGTGCAGTTTCTCGATCTTCTCTTTATGATCGCATCATGGAGCGTCAGTATGATGACCCTCATTTACTTGTCATGAAGGACACAGTTCAACATGGTAATGCTAATCAGGTCACAATTGGGGATGATAGTGCTTTGAGGATGCAGCGTAGGCTATGTGTGCCTAATGTGGATGGTTTGCGTGAGTTTATTCTTCTAGAGGCTCACAGCTCGCGGAACTCTATTTCATCTTAGTGTCGCAAAGATGTATCAAGACCTGTGGCAGCATCATTGGTGGCATAGAATGAAGAAAGACATAGTGAAGTTTGTTTCTAGGTGTTTAAATTGCCAGTAGGTGAAGTATGAGCATCGACAACCAGATGGATTGCTTCAGAAGTTAGAGATTCTGGAGTGGAAATGGGAGCGGATCACTATGGATTTTGTTGTTTGACTCCCACGGACATTGAGGAAGTTCGATGCTATTTGGGTGATAGTGGATCGACTGACCAAGTCCGCGCACTTCATTCATGTGCGTACTACCTATTCTTCAGAGCGGGTTGGTTGAGATTATATCTGAGAGGTTTTTCTCCTGCATGGTATTCTAGTTTCGATCATTTGAGATAGAGGTACTCAGTTTACATCACGGTTTTGGAGAGCTGTACAGCATGAGTTGGGTACTCGGGTGACGTTGAGCACAACATTTCACCCCCAGAAGGACGGAGAGTCCGAGCGCACTATTGAGATTCTTGAGGAGATGCTCTGTGTGTGTGTGATGGAGTTTGGAGGTTCTTAAGATCATTTCTTTCCACTTGTGGAGTTTTCCTGCAACAACAATTATCAGTCCAGCATTCAGATGACTCCGTATGAGGCTCTGTATGTTAGGCGGTATAGATCCCTGGTGGGTTGATTCGAGCCGGGCGAGGCTAGAATATTAGGCACATACTTCGTTCAGGGCACTTTTGAGAAGGTTAAGGTGATTCAGGATAGACTTTGCACAACCCAGTAAGATAGAAGAGTTATGCAGACCGAAAGGTTTGCGATGTTTCATTTATGGTTGGAGAGCGGATCTTGTTTAGGTTTCACCTATGAAGGGCGTCATGAGATTTGGAAAAAGGGGAAAGTTGAGCCTAAGGTTTATTGGTCGCTTTGATGTGTTGCAGTGTGTTGGGGAGGTTGGTTATGAGCTTGCCTTACCTCCGAGCTTGGCAGGAGTTCATCCGGTATTTCATGTTTCGATGCTCCTGAGGTATCATGGTGATCCATCTCACGTGTTGGATTTCAGTTCAGTCTAGTTGGACAAGCATCTATCTTATGTTGAGGAGCCAATGGATATATTGGATAGGCAATTTCGAAAGCTGAGGTCAAAGAGACTTGCATCAATAAAGGTTCAGTGGCGGGATCAGCCGGTCTAGGAGGCGACTTGGGAGACCGAATAGGATAACTCAGCCTTTATCTTCATTTTTTTGCCATTTTCTGTATGTCACCATTCTCGTTTGAGGATGAATGAATGTTTTAAGATGGGGATGATGTAACGACCCGACCGTCCATTTTGAGAATTAATGCCCCGATCCCCTGTTAAATCCTTTCCCCGTGTCTTTTTCTGCTATTGTGATTTGCCGGGATGATTCATTTTGAAATTCGTGGTGTTCTGGGACACTTAGTCCCTAAATGAGAGATTAACTCTTATAATTTGGACCGTAGTTAGAACAATGTGAAGACGACTCCGGAATGGAATTATGTCAATTATATTAGCTTCGTTGAGTGATTTTGGGCTTAGGGGCGTATCCGGATTGTGTCTTTGAGGTCTGTAGCTCATTTTCACTTGAAATGGTAAAAGTTTAAATTTTTGGCGTTTCGGGCTAATTATGGAATCTTTGATAACGGGGTCTGAATCTTATTCCGGAAGTTGGAATAGGTCCATAGTGTTTAATATGACTTGTATAAAAAATTTGGGGTCAATCGGACGTGGTTTGGCGGGGGTTCAACATCGGTTGTAGAATTTTGAAATTTCAAGTTCATTAAATTTTGATTGGAGGGTGATTCCTGATTTTACCATTAATTGATGTGATTTGAAGGCTCTACTAAGTTCGTATGGTATTTTAGGATTGGTTGGTATGTTTGGTTGAGGTCCCGGAGGCCTCGGGTGTATTTCGAGTTCTTAATGGATTGGTTTGGGACTTATGCCTTTGCTGAAGTTTGCTGCACTTGTTGTTTTCGCTCCTGTGGATTTTGGACCGGAAGTGCAGTGCCGCAGAAGCGGATATGGACCTTGGAAGCTAGGACCGCAGGTGTGACTGGGTGACCAAAGAAGTGGGCTCGTAGATGCGGCCTAGTGCCCGCAGATGTAGCCCCAACCCAGTTAAGTGGCTTTCGCGCCTACGATGATTCTTCCGCATGAGCGGGACCACAAATACGGTCTTGTCGCGCCCCCTTTTTCTCGCAAAATCAGGTTTATGACATTCGGTTAGGACAACTCGTTCCTTTTGGGAAGGGGCTTGCATTTTTTAAGAGTCGCCACCTAATGATTTAAGGTGCATTAGGGCACCTATAAGGTTTATTTATAACTACGTTTGGTAGCCAGAGACAGGGCAAGAGACTGAAATTATCCTAAGGTGAAGGTGTTAGGCACCCCTTAGGATCCACTAGTGTGGTTCCTGGCCAAACAGTTTTTGTGAATTTGTACAATTAGCAAATAAACAAGTGTGGCTCAAATAACGGGGGATTTAAGTTTAAATACACAAGTGTTTGAAAAGCAATTGATGAAAAAGCAAGATTTTGAAAAGAATTACAATCTAAACATATTTGTGAATGTAAGGAGGGTGTCCTAGGTTTGTTTATAATATGGATCACATCAATACAATACCCGGTATGACACTCCTCAAAGAGGGGCTACACGTGGTATTAACGCACCGGTCATCATATCCATATCTACCATTTCCCGCTCCGTAAAAATAATTAAAGCGAGAGATAGTCTCGATCCCTATTGCATGCTGTTACCCGTCCATTCCTATCAGTCCCGGAGGAATTTAGGACTCCTATCCTATAAAAGGGGTGTTCTAGGCAGACCCTCATGTTTAAAGGTAAAATATTAATGCGATATATAATAAACAAGTAGGACTTCAATCAAGAGGAGCATGGAAGACAAATGAAAGGCTCAAATATGCCTCCACACACACTACACATAAACAACATGACTCATACACAATTAAGGTCTAAATTCAGATCCTAAGCATGGTATCTAAGTGATAACAACATAATCAAATTTATCAACAACAACAACAACAACTACAACCCAGTATAATCCCACTTAATGGGGTCTGGGGAGGGTAGTGTGTACGCAGACCTTACCCCTACCCTAGGGTAGAGAGGCTGTTTTCAAATAGACCCTCGGCATCCTTCCCTCCAAGAACTTCCCACCTTGCTCTTGAGGAGACTCGAACTCACAACCTCTTGGTTGGAAGTGGGGGTTGCTTACCATCAGAGCAACCCCTCTTGTCTGTAGAATCGAATTTATCACATGACTCAAAAAAGAAGTCCGAATCAATTTTTCCTATTAATCTTAAACCAATCGATAATTAAGCAGCATACATAAAGAAGCATGTTTCCAGTTTTGACAAATTTAGCACCTAAGGCTTGCCTAGGTGTAAAACAATGTTCCAGTTATCAGGGTTACTTAAAGAAGTCTATTTGAATTGTATTACTAAGCATGCTACTCTAAGTGTTCAGAAATCCAGAATTATGACCAACTGGATTAATCTATTTTTTTTATCAATAATTAAACTAGAGATGCCTAAGCGGATGTAAATGCAATTCTAAAGGCATGATATCTAATGTACCAAAATGCAGAGTGATGTATATGCAGGACCTGAGCAAAGTTTTTTCTTCCTAAATGCATAAGTGCTACATACTTTCAGAATATGCAGAGGATATGGACATGACCTGTTTATTAGCGTTGTTTTTATCCTAAGGCGGGATCTCTAAGTGTACATGGCAGTGCATAACATAATGGTAAAGTGCACATGCTGAAGTAATAATAATGGGACCTAAGAGCATGTTTTCTAATTCACGTATGAATCCTAAGCATAGGTTCTATTGCGCAATTAGGAATGTAAACCTAGTAACATGTTTTCTACCCTGAACAACTATAGCATGCATATTTACCCCATCCTTTTCCATTATCCATCTCCATAGAGTTTTACAACAGATTATTACAGACCAATACTGAAATAAATTACACAAGTAGAAAATAAAAAGTTACACTATAGAGAGCCTAAAAATATGCCAATACTTTTAGCACCTAGTTAGGACTTCCTCCCTGAGTTATGTAATAAATCACCTCAAGTGCCAAGATTGTTCCATAGCCTTTCTCATATCTGGGTGTGTCAGAATTCCTAAGGACCTCAAGGGATCCCGAGTAGTGCGTGCACCCAGATTTCATAGCCAATATAGAGTAAGCGTAGTGTGGAAAGGCCAGCTTTTGTGTGTCCAAGTTCAGAGGGAGCTCAAGGGTCCCTAGGCAAGGCTCACACGAAAGTGGCAGAACCTAGTGGTCTAAGAGTAAGGTAAGAGTGCTTGACATAATGATGAAAGAATTAGTGAAGCAGTTTAGAAGTGAAAAGGTTTATAAATAATTTTTTAAAGACACTAGGAGTTATCAGTTTTGAGAAGAATGCTACGAGTAGGAGCAGCAATTTTGAAATCATTCTTTAAGAAAAGCATACTCAGCAAACAACCCAATTAACCATAGAATACCTACATTTACTTGACAAGCAGACTTACAAACTTGGGTGATAGGGTTGGGAACATATAGGCTTGAAACCACATAAATAGGGAAACATTTGATACAACAAATATACAGAACAACTATGATTCTATTGAACAAATCAGTCATGGTAATAGACATTTAAACATAGGGAAGAATGTTGCAGGATAATGTTGAAGACAAGAGTTTTGCTGAACAAAACTTGACACAACATTAGGGCCAATAGAATGCACTAGAAGACTAAGTAACTACATGGTCATACCAGTTAAGGGAGGGGTAAGGGAACTAAGTGAACATGCTGGGCAAATATCATACAAGACAATCGAGATCGAGATATGCTGATTACACACTTGAACAAGAGAGGGAAAAACTTAAGCATACTGAAGGAACCAGTAAACAAGAAGGGCAATTAAATACATAAACCATTAAATTAGCACAGAAGGAGACATGGATTGATAGACATGGAGTACATAGAGTTGAATTTCAGAATTGAACTAGGAACATACAAGTTAAGGAAGCAAAGTGCAGAAAGTAAAGTAAGTAGAGTTCCATAGTCTAGCCTTGGCTTCCAGCCGGCTAAACAAGCAATTAGCACAAGTAGCAGAGAAAAAAAGAGAGTTTGAGTGTATGTGTGTGTATTCTGAACTGTGCTCGTGTCTGGAAGTGATAGTGGAGGAGAGTATATATAGTAGTTGAGAGTAGAGCAAAATAAGGTAAAGAATCAATCATTCAGTAATTAGGGAAAATTACTTAACCAATCATACATAAAATCAGCAAGGTTTTCTTCTGATAAATGGGTGACCAGTCAATAATAAAGAGCATGGCATATAATCAAGGAAAGAAAATTAAATGCTTAAGTACGGGGTGGGTAATTAAGGTTAAATGAGCAAAAGTTCAATTAAGGGAACAATCAATAAGAATCAGCAAGTACCACAGTTAATCATAAATAAGGAAAGAAATAATCAAAGGTCGTAGAAATAGGAAAATAACTGGAAATCAGTATATAGATATGACAATAGCAAATCAGTGAATAAGGATTCAAAATAAAACTAATATAGGGAAAATGATATAGGTTTTCCATGAATAAGCAAATAAGCAGATCATAAAAGGAAAGAATCGAATCTGAAACCCTAATAGAGGCATACTAGGGTAAAATCACAAGATATTCTAATAAAACAAAGCTGTAATAATGTAAATCAAAGCATAGAACATTGGCACATATCAAATAACACGGAAAGGCGCAGAATCCAAAAAAAGTGGCAAAAATTGGGGGTTTTAGCATAGGCTAGTTAGGGTTAAGGAAGAACTACACAAAATCAATCAAAAGACATAGACACATGGGACTAAACACTTAAAACCAGAAAGCGTTTTGAAGAAAAGGATCTTCAGAAACCCTAGTTTAGAAAAAAGAGACTAAAATTGAAATAGTTAATTAAATAGGGGATTTTTAAAAGGAAAACACTAAATAATACTCGAATCACCTCACATCTATAAAGATTCGAGAAGAATCGAATAGTAACGAATTAGGGTTTAGGGAAAATAGAAGAGATAAAGAGAATCAGTTAATAAATCATGGATTCAAACGAAAAACAAGAGGAAATCCTTTCTTGCAAACGAAAATGGCCGGAGACAGGCCAGTAAACTAGTTTCAAACCCGAACAGGTTGGCTTTCCTTGAGATCTTCTCAAGGACTCATGAAGTTGAAGAGCCATGGAGTATAGGAGACCAGAGGCGATAGGAGAAGACACAAAAACACCATAGGAAGGAGGTTCTCGCCGATGATGGTGATTATGGTTTGAGGGTGTCTAAGAGAAAAGATAGGAGGAGAGGATTCAGAGGCGGTGCAAATGAGAGAATGAGGTAGGGTTTCGGGAGGTCGTTTGATTAAAAAAGGAAGGTAATAACGTTGACTGTTGATCTGGGAGATCAACGGTCGAGATTCAAAAGGGTAGGTGGGTTCCGGGTTTAGGTATGGGTTAATAGGGGTTCTGATTTGGCTATAATTGAAAGCCAATTTGGCTATAATTTAAATAGCCACTTTTTCCCTATTTAATTTATAAACAATAGTAGATAATTTCTGAAAAATAATTTAAAATGCTAAAATGATTTATAATACATAATTAGCAATTTAAAAATATAGGATCCAATTTTATGCATATAAAACATAATTATATCTTAAAATGGACTAACATTGCAATTATATGCAATTAGCGTTAAAGATACTAAATGTAATTGCAAAAATATATTAAAATTACCTTAGTCATATTTTGGCATAAATATAGAAATCCAATAGATGAATTATCAAAATTATAATTTTTGAAATAATTATTGGGGATTTTATGGATAAAAAGGGAGAAAATAAATTAATTTAAACCCTAAAAATTATGGAAAAAATAATAAAACCTCGGGCATGCTTATATATGCATATATATGCTATTTTAAAGACATTTATGCATATTTAAAATATATAGGTAAAAATTGGGTATCAACATCTGCCCCTATTTACCCGGGAAGAATGAAAGATTTTCAGGGTAAAGAAATGATGGCCAATTTTGACCAAGCGAAACGGTTTGAGAAATTAGGCCGTACCCTGGATTCTTTGCTACCTACATATCCCTGGTTTTACAGGAATCAGGTCGTATGTAGTTCAGGATCCATCGGCGTAGTATACCGATGAAGTCATTTCAAGAACGGACGCAACATCTAGGGCTGGATGAGTGAACAGTTTATGGGAATGGTTAGGTTTGATATGGCTGAGGGAACTGGAGCGGGATAGCTCCTGCTGGGATAGTCATTGCTTGCCGGCATACCTGCAATAAACGATACAAACATATATTGCGTAATTAAACATGATGCAAATTCCCGTTGGACCATGAATGTTGTCTTCGGATGATGAGGATCATATCCTTAGACCATGATGTCCTGGGCCATGGGTTATTTGGTCAGGATTCACCGGACATGAAATGATGTTCTCGGGCTATGAGGATGGTGCCTCCAAACCATGACGCCATTGAATGATGATATGCAAAAGATTGAAAGAGATCCTCAGGCCATGACATGGTGTTCTCGGGCTATGAAGATGGTGCCTATGAATGATGACGCCTTTGGATGAGTTGGCAAAATTTTAGGCTATAAAGGATGCAGTAGTATGATGCGGACAAGACAGATCTCTGTCTTGCGAATTGAAGGGCAAGGCTTAGCCCGTAAGAAAAGTGAGATAAGTAGTGCTTGAGATAGCACTTAGTTTCAACAAAATTGGAGACAGAGCTTAGCCTTGAAAGGCAGGAAAGTAGCCTTATGCAAATTGGAAGGCAGAATAGTAGCCTTATGTAATGCAGATGCAAATGGAGATAACACTTAGTCTCGGAAGGTAGAATTGTAGCCTCATGCAAATTGGAAGGCAGAATGGTAGCCTTATGCAACGCAGATGCAAATGGAGGTAGAGCTTAACCTCGGAAGGCAGAATGGTAGCCTTATGCAAGTTGGAAGGCAAAATGGTAGCCTTATATAATGTAGATGCAGATAATGGTAGAGCTTAAACTCGGAAGGTAGAATGGTAGCCTTAGGCAAGTTGGAAGGCAGAATGGTAGCCTTATGCAAGTTGGAAGGCATAATGGTAGCCTTATGCAAGTTGGAAGGCAGAATGGTAGTCTTATGCAATGCAGATGCAGATGGAGGTAGAGTTTAACCTCGGAAGGTAGAATGGTAGCCATATGCAAGAAATAAGATAACAAATGATAATAGAGTTTTCTTAGTTGATAGCAGATTGCGACGTAGTGATTACTAGGAGCATTGTGACATACGGAAGATTACTGGTATGTGCTGATAGCAAATGTTGGAAAGTGCAACAGTTCTAAGAATCATATTCTTGAACACTATTGGCCATGGGCGTACAATATGTTTAATGATTTCACAACCCTAGTGCCTGCATCCAAAGAAAAATCGTGAGTTTTGTAAGGGGGAAGGTTAGTTCGTATCCCCGTTGGCTTTGCTTTGACTCGTTCGGCTTTGATCCGGTGATACCGTTTGTATCATTGGGGTAGCATTGCTAAAAAAAGCAGTTTCAATAATAAACATGCATGATTTTGTAAAAGTATGACATAAATGTATAGTTAAAAATAGCTTTTAGATGAACCGACGACTGTGGCATAGTTCAGGACATTGCAACATCTCCTGCGACAAAATTTTGAGGGCCCACTTCAAAATTTTGCCCCAGTTTGATGGGTTGACATTTCTGACCGTTGCTCGTGTGGTGATCGGCTGAAATAACTTTGGAATTTTGAGGGTCCTCCTAAAATTCTGCCCCAGTTTCCAATTGCGGGGGGAAATGAAATTTTTGTTGAATTGTGACCGAACCCATAGGGCTGCCTACGTATCCCCTCTTAAATGGGAATCATGTCAGGCATAGTTCAATTTATAACATATAAGGAAAGCATAAAGATTACACATAGTAACGCTTGACTGCATCTAAATTGATCGGCTTTGGCTACACTTCTCCGTCCATTTCTACTAGTATGAGGGCTCTTCCTGTCAAAAACCGGTGAACCATGTATGGACACTGCTAGTTGGGAGAGAACTTCCCTTTGGCATCATCTTGATGCGGAAAATTTTTTCTTCAATACCAGTTGTCCCGGTGTGAACTGTCTTAGCTTGACTCTTTTGTTGAAGGCTCTGGACATTCTGTTCTGATAGAGTTGACCATGGAAAACTGCATTCATTCTCTTTCCGTCTATAAGGGCTAGTTGCTCATAACGACTTTTTACCCACTCTGCGTTGTCGAGCTCAGCTTCTTGTATGACCCTTAGGGAAGGAATTTCTACCTCAGCGGGAATGATAGCCTCTGTACCGCAAAGCAGCATATAGGGGGTTACCTCGGTTGATGTGCGGACTGTGGTGCGATACTAGAGTAGAGCAGATGATAACTTCTTGTGCCACTATCTATGCTTCTCTATCATTTTCCTCAATATCTTCATGATATTCTTGTTGGCAGCTTCTATAGCTCCATTCATCTGAGCTCCATTGAAGGTTTCGCACATAGCTTTCATCAAGTCGCTGTTGATGTTGGAGCCATTATCAATAATGATTGACTATGGAATTCCGAATCGACAAACAATGCCGTCGCGGACAAAGTTTGCCATGACTTTCTTGGTCATTGCTTTGTAAGATGATGCTTCGACCCATTTAGTGAAATAGTCAATGGCTACCAGGCGACTGTATATAGGGTTTCTATCGTCGCTGTGAATGATTAATTCCTAGTGATTCCATTTGAACTTTACTGCCTGATACAACATTGATGCTACGGCCCCAACAGAATGAATCCATGGCCGTCCCGACAGCAAGTTGTAAAATGCTGGTATATCTATTACCTGGAAATCGACCTCGAACTAGGTTGGTCCCATTTGCAGGCATATACTAATTTCACCAGTGGTGGACCTGTGAGAACCATCGAAGGCTTTCACATTGATTGCTCCATCCTTTATCTCATGCAGCCGTTTACCCACCTTCTTGAGTGTTACTAGCGGACACATGTTAAGACTGAAACCTCCATCGATCAGGGATCTAGTGATGAAATAATCTTCACATTGCACGATGATGTGCAATGCTTTGTTGTGCCCAACCCTTCAGGTGGCAGCTCGTCCTCATAAAAGCTGATCTTATGGATTTCCAGCACTTGTCCTACCATATTAGCCATTTCTCCGCTAGTGATGTTATTTGGTACGTATGCATTATTTATCACCCTTAACAAAGCATTCTTGTGCATCTCGGAATTTCACAACAAAGAGAGAATGGATATTTATGCTGGCGTCTTGTTAAACTTGTCGATGACCGAATATTCCTTGGCTTGTATTTTCCTCCAAAGGTCGTTCGGACCTGTCTCAATGAGGGATGGCCGATTGGAGGCCTTCTTGCTTGATCCAGCTAGATGTCTGGGGTATAGACTCTACCAGTTCTTATCATACCCTGTGGTGCAACAGTTTCTTCAATCATGACCTTGCCCTTCCTTCCCGTTTCGGCTGTATAGTCCCAGGGTACAACACTTGTATAGAAGGGTGGCGTGGTTGATACCGTCACTGGGATTGGCGCAGCTATCCTCACTTCAAATGGAACATGTGCCCTGGGTGGCAATACTGCAACCTCAAATGGTGCGGGTGCATTCGCCGGAGACACGAATTCAACCTCAATTGGTACTGGTGTCTTTGCGAATGGCGCTGCTTCAAATTCAAGAGGTATAGACATATTCACCTCAGCATCCTAAGACTATTGGATTTGGACTATGATTGGATTGAGAGTAATTGTCGGTTTCTTTGGGTATTCACCTTCTGCGGTCAACTCGATTGATCCCTCAGGATCCCAATCATCTTCTACTTCAATCATGTGAATATCTCCACCTTTATGG
Organism: Nicotiana glauca; assembly: GCA_026770625.1. Taxonomy (NCBI): domain Eukaryota; kingdom Viridiplantae; phylum Streptophyta; class Magnoliopsida; order Solanales; family Solanaceae; genus Nicotiana; species Nicotiana glauca. The sequence goes on from MU745434.1 coordinate 84,369, forward strand.
TCTGGCAGAGGGTTGTTGAGGACGTTTGGATCGGGTTCCTTTGCCACAATAATCATGCTATCAATCAAAGACTGTTTCTTGTCTTTCAAGGAGCGACATTCATCGATGGTGTGCCCTTTCATGCCGGAATGGTATGCTTATAACTAGGGATTTTGACGTATTTTATACTCCTACTTGCTTATGCTTGGATTAGAAATTCATAAAAAATAGTCCCAAAAGGCTCACAAGTTGTTCTTGATTGCAGGTTTGATAAAAAAATGACAAGATGTCAAATTTCATCTCAAAAGGAGTGAAACTTGCACAAGTGCCAAAGACAAGACAAGCTCAGGCAAAATAGGCCCAATGCGGCCGCACACCACTTTGTGCGGTCCGCACTAGGAGATTCAGAGAGGCCGATTCCACGACAAAATGGCAATGTGGCTGCACTAGGATTTGTGCAGTCCGCACTGAGACCAATGCGGCCGCACTTGATTCTATGCGGTCCGCAAAACCAAGATTCAGAGAATGCCAGTTTAAGTTTTCATGCCAATGGGTCCGCGGTCCATTTTATGCAGACCACACTAGAAGCCTTCGCGGTTGCAGTCCATTCTCTACGGTCCGCGATGCCCAAGTTCAGAGAGCTATTTGTCAAGTCCAAAAGCCGTAGTGCGGGCATTCCATTTTGTGCGGTTCGCGCTAACCCCGCAGGGGTATTTTTTCCTAGAATTGTTAGCTTTGTATAAATAGCTTCTTTTCCATTTTTAGGTCAAGCAGATAGTATCAGAACATAGTTGCACTCGTGGGTTTAAAGTTTGTAGCCATTTTGGGCAAGTTTATCTACATTTTATCATTGAATCTTTGTGTTTATCTTAGTAATTAATTAATACGAGTTTATCTTCATCTATTTCTTATTTTTCTTCTTTAATTATGAGTAGCTAGACCTATAAGCTAGGGTTGTGGCTCAACCCTAGTGTGGGTAATTGATGGGTCTTGTATTCTAGGACTAAATTGACTATGGGTATTTGTTATTTGGGCCAATTTCATGGTTAATTTCTGAATTAGTTGTTTCAAACACTAGTTTGTGTTGTGTTGACTTGAGCTCTTCTTGAGAAAGAGAGCCTAAGTCTCCGAAATTGGTCCAACAAGGAATTGGGGCGTAATCAAGAGATTGATAGCCCCAATTAAAGGGTAAAACCTCGAGAGAGTAATACCCAGCTTGAACCCTAGTTGCTTGTGAAAATTTGCTTACCCAATTAGTCTTGAGAAAGTCAATTCGGAAAAAAATCACTCGAACCACCAAGAAGTGTAGAGTGGGTAAAGTCGTGTGACGGTTATATCATACTCCCCAAATATGTCAAACGTGCCTTAGACTAAAGTACCCGTCAATTGACCACCTAGGCGTAAGTCACTACCTTAGTGCCTTTTAAACCTATCTGAACAACTCGTAGCATTATAATTCTTAGCATAATTTAGTTGCAATTACCATTTGTGGTTTGATAATAGTAGAAGTAAACAAAAACCCTAAAAATGAATAGGAGTGTAATTAAGAACACATACACAACCCTAAAATAGACAGATACTCGATTCCAAATTCTAGCTCTCTGTGGATATCGATCCCGACCCTAAATTGGGTAAAAGCTGCTTCGACCCTCTCTTGCTACTTAATTAGTAGTGCGGAGTTGGACGCGATCATATGTACATAACTTGTTTGGGTTAACCCACTGAGAAAGATTCTCAGGGGTTGTAGCAGGGATGGGGGTGACATAACCATCAGCTTTGAGCCTCTCATACAGCTGGTCGATGGGTTCAGCGATGACTCTACATTATTTTGGAGGTCTGCGATCAAAATTAGGTTAGGGTCTAGGGAAATTTTGGCGTGCAGGGGGTGATTGATAATGGGATAGTTGAGCATTATAAGTTTGGTAGACATGAGCGGGTTGGGAGTATCTGGGTAAAGTAAGTTGATATGTAGGATGTGGAGATGACTTATAACTTGGTGGTGGAGCTTGGTTTGAGAGTGCTTGGTAATTTGGGGTTGGTTGGTATGTGAATGGAGGTGTTGGGTAAGCTTGGTATTTAAGGAGAGACTTGGTCCTTTGTACAACCATCACGACCCCTACGTCCTTTTTCTTGGACATACCACCGGACTGCAAAGCCTTATTCGTAGCTTGCAAGGCTTCAAAATTTGTAACCATACCACTTTTAATACCTTCTTCAATTCTTTCACCTAATTTAATAATGTTGGACCTCAATCATCAGCAGCCATTCATAGTACTACGGGTCCTGATCCCGGACAAAGAACTTGTTCATTTGCTCCTCTTCTAAGGTGGGTCTGACCTTAGCAGCTTCGCACCTCAAGCGAGTAGCATATTTGCAAAACATCTCCATAGGCATACTCTTCAAAGTCTAGATATAGACACGTCTGGTGCATTCTCCGTATTAAACCTGAATCTGTCCATAAAGTCAGATGCCATTCCCACCCAGCTTGACCACTTCTTGGGATCTTGGCTGATGTACCAAGATAGTGCATCTCCTTTCAAACTCCTCATGAACAGCTTCATGCGGATCCTTCTATCCTTCCTACTCCAACCATCTTGTCGCAATATGTCCTTAGATGGACCTTTGGATCACCCGTACCATCAAATATTTTGAACTTAAGGGGTTTGTACCCCTCAAGAAGTTTGACATCAGGTTGTATGCAAAGGTCCTCATAGTTTATCCCCTCGATTCCTTTGTTTCCCTCAACCCCCTGAATCCGGCTGGTCAATTTCATAAGTTCCTCGGCCAAGTTCCTTATAAGGAGATCCTTTTCATCAGACTCATGCGTGAATGAGATAGGTTGGGCGGAGTGTGTCATGGTCTCCATATAGATATGAGTGCAATGGTGTCCTGGTGTAAGGGTGTGGAAATGGTCATTTGTGGAGTTCTGAGGTTCTGGGATGAGTAGTGGGGTATTGTTTGGGGTATGGTAGGTGTTACATTGGTTCTTTGGTAGAGTAACATGATAGTGAGGTGCGGGATGATTCTGCTGTTTTGGGATATTTTGAAAAGGTGTAGGGTTTTGAGCGTTGGGGAAGTTGATATCTGGGGTGCTGAGGGAAAATGACAGGTTTGCCAGATTCCAAGCCTGATCGAGTTCTTCCTGGAATTTTAAAATTTTATGTTCAAGTTATGACACATTCTCGTAAGAAACCTGAATACCCTGGCCATCAGTGGCCTCTACCCGTTCGGCTGTGTTCTCCTTCCTAATGTTGTTTAAGTCTTCCATTTTATTCTTGCCTTTGTCCTTGCCTTTAATGGGACTAAGAGGAGGAGTGGGTGGAGGGCCCCTGGATCTTGTGAAATAAGATGATGATGCTATAGTGCACGAACTAACCTTTGGGGAGGGGAATAATAAAAACAAAATAAAACAAAAGATAATCAAGTCAGTGAGGATTATAAAAAGTATTGCAATATTTAAACACATAGTGTAGGAATGTAAAGTGTGTCCTAATTTGGGAACCTCGTTGTGCCCAAGGTAGGCCTAGCAACAAATAGACTTGGAGAACTTTTAATGCTAAATGCCTCATTTTATTGATAAAAATAGGCGAATCCCAAAGTGACACTAAATGAGTAAGAAATAAAAGTCACTAATGGCCATTGGCTTTATTACATTCATAAAGCGAAAATGTAAATTCCGATCTGTTTAGTCCCAGAAAGACCTTCCCCAGATTCGACATCCTTGGCTCCGTCGAAGAGCTTCCCCAATTCATAAAGTCCCAACAATAGGTATGCTCTGGCTAGATGTCCACCTTTGGTCCCTTCAGCCTTTGACAGTCTTCAACCCTTTTGAGAAATTTTCCCTCTAGTTCTACTAGGCCCCGCTCCAAGTATCCTAGCCTTTTGTTTGCATTGATAGCCATGTCTTTCCATTCCTCAACCAGCTTCTTGTTGCATTCTTGTATCTCGCAGTGTTTTCTTTCACGTTCATGGATCCTTTTGCACAGCTGGTTGTACTTGACTTGCACCTCGGCCTTTTCATCTATAATTTTGTGACCTCGAACGGACCCTGACTGGCCAGACCATCCCTATTGTCTTCTAACTAAACAGAATAGAATGGGGTCCAACCGACATGATATATGTCTAGCTCGATTGTGTCTTTTTCCATTAAGATCTTGCAGTGCCATATGTGCTGGGATTGGCACTTGTTGGGACTATGAACATTTCGGAAGTCAGCTCGAAGATGACTCAATTTGTCGACCCTAGGTATGACTTGCTTCCTACCTGCTTGCCTCATAACTTGAAGAGGGACGTAAGGGTATGTTCCTCTTAGACCAATTATGAAAATCAAAGCATAAAATATTGGCACATATCAAATAACACGGAGAAGCGCAAAATCCAAACAAAGTGTCAAAATTGGGGTTTTTAGTATAGGCTAGTAAGGGTTAAAGAAGAACTACACAAAATCAATCAAAACACGTGGACACAGGGGACTAAACACTTAAAACCAGAAAGCGTTTTGAAGAAAAGGATCTTCAGAAACCCTAGTTTAGAAAAGAACGACTAAAATCAAAATAGTTAGTTAAAATAGGGGATTTTAAAAAGGAAATGCTTAATAATAATAGAATCACCTCACATCTATAAAGATCTGAGAAGAATCAAACAGTAGCAAATTAGGGTTTTCGAAAAATAGTAGAGATGAAGAGAATCGGTTAAAAACTCAAGGATTCAAACGAAAAACAAGAGGAAATCCTTTCTTACAAATGAAAATGGTCGGGGACAGGACAATATACGAGTTTCAAATCGGAACATGTTGGCTTTCTTTGAGATCTTCTCAATGACTAATGAAGTCGAAGAGCCATGGATTATAGAAGACCAGAGGTGGTCGGAGAAGGCACGAAAACACCATAGGAAGGAGGTTCTCGACGGTGACGGCGATTAGGGTTTGAAGGTGTCTGAGAGAGAAGATAGGAGGAGAGGATTCAGAGGCGGTGCAAATGAGAGAATGGGTTAATAGACCGATTTGGCTATAATTGAAAGCCGCTATAATTTAAATAGCGAGTTTTTTCCTATTTAATTTATAAAAAATAGTAGATAATTTCTGAAAAATAATTTACAATGCTAAAATAATTTAGAATACATAATTAGCAATTTAAAAATATAGGATCCAATTTTATACATATAAAATATAATTATATCTTAAGATGGGCTAACATTGCAATTGTATGCAATTTAGCTTTAAAAATAGTAAATATTATTGAAAAAATATATAAAAATTACCTTATACATATTTTGGCATAAATATAAAAATTCAATAAATGAATTATCAAAATAATAGTTTTGGAAATAATTATTGGGAATTTTATGGATAAAATGGGAGAAAATAAATTAATTTAAACCCTTAAAAATTATGGGAAAAACAATAAAACCTCGGGCATGCTTATATATGCATATATATGTTATTTTAAAGATATTTATTTATATTTAAAATATATAGAGAAAAATGGGTATCAACAGGTCTTATGAGCGCAAAAGCGAAAATCGCTGGGCAGAAAAGAGTGAAGTCAAAGGTTTGAGTTCATAACTCAAAATTTGATTGAAAGCTCGGTAGAAGTCGAAATTTGGGGAAATTGTCGGAGGAAGTTTGTGGGTAATGATTCCTAATACTTTTTTGATTATATTCCGTTAATCTAAGCTTATTTTATCATTTAATTTTGGATTTGGGGTGAAAAAATATGAAAAATTGAGAAAAGTTCTTAGGCCGAATTTTGGGATTTTGATCTAGATTTTGGTATCGAATTTGAGTAATGTTGGTATGGTTGGACTCGTGATTGAACGAGTGTTCATAATTTCTGACTTTACCCATTTCTAAGACATGGGCCCAGGGAGGATTTTTGGGCGTTTTCTTATTTTCTTGCCTTAGCCTTGAATTCATTAGCTAAATTAGTTGCTTGTAGATATATTTACGTTATTTAATTGATTTGATTAGATTTGGGCCACTCGGAGTTGGATACTCGTGGAAAGAGCATGATTTCAGATTGATTTTGATCTTGGTTCGAGGTAAGTGGCTTGCCTAACCTTGTGTGGGGGAAACACTCTTAGGATTTAATACTATTGTCATATGATTGTCGTGTACGTGAGGTGACGAGTGCATACACGTGCTAATTGTTGAAAACCCTCCATTTTCATTAAGTAAATATCTATGTTTTCCTTTAATTAAGCAATTCTAGTATATGTAGCCATCCTGTTTAGCTTAGAAAAGCATGTTTACATGCCTTAACAGTCTTAACGGCCTTAACTGCCTGCATGGAACCTGTGTAGAATGTTTAGAGTAAGAATTGCCTGTCTTCTTTGATATAAATTTTATCTAAACTATATAATTTCTTGTTGAAACTGTTATTCGTATTGATTGAGTTGTATGTTTACTTTGGGACTTCGGAATGGTATTTTGTGAGACCCCCCTACACAATTATGTTTGGGACTACGGGACGATATACCGGGAGATCCCCTGTACTGGATATATTTACTTTGGGACTACGGAACGGTATTCCGGGGGATCCCCCCTTGCACATTTAAGTTTGGGACTACGGGACAGTATCTCGGAAGATCCCTTTATATTTACGTTTGGGACTACGAGACGATATCCCGGGAGATTCCCTGTTGCTATCTCTGTATACTGAGTTATTATTTTTCGGTAATTTCATTCTAGCAGATTGTTTTCATTTATCTTCACTATGATATTTCATAATGTTTTATCTTTTTATACATATATACCAGTAGGGCCCTAACTTGATCTCGTCACTACTCGACCGATGTTAGGCTTGGCACTTACTGGGTACCGCAGTAGTGTACTCATGCCCTTTCCCGCACATTTTTTTCTTGTGCAGATCTAGGTTCATCGTACTAGCCTTATTACTAGTTGTAGTCCCTGTTGCTTGATGGAGACTTCAAGGTAAATATGCCCGGGCCTGCAGATTTTCGGAGTCCCCCTTTATTCCCTTATGTTCATTTCTCTTTCTTTCTGTAGAGATGATGTATAGAACAATTATAATATCTTAGTAGCTTGTGACTTGCGAGTTTATGGGTTTTAGGTATTATTCGGTACTTTTTCTGAAGTATTGACTATATATGCCGAGTGGCATTTAGTTGCTGAATGGATAGTTGTGTTGTCAATAGTTAATATTCTTGTTTTTTTTTCATTTCTGCAATGTGTTTGACTTACCTATTCGTAGAGACTGGGTGCTGTCACGACAGTTTACAGGTGGAGTAATTGAGTCATGGCAGATAGTTATGGGATCGAGATACACGTCGCAACGGTTATATTGATGATTATGATAGAGCTTGTGCTACAGGAGCCCTTCAGGAGTTTGTAACGCATCCCAAGTGAGCGCACTTGATATTATTGAGGAATGGATCTTCCCTACCATATCTTGTCGTAAGAATTTGATACCTGGAGATGGATCTTCTCCACGAGACTGGAATGGTCTTCCTTGGTACTGAGCGACCGTTGTCAGTGATGTGTATATATTCTTAGATGGAACTTCCCTAGGCCGGATGGTCATATACAATACCGAGAGATTGAGCACTTGAGAGTGGAGGTACACGGTGCATTTTCATACATCTTGTACATTGGCACATAGAGATTAGCTGAGCTTTATACCTCACATTGTCCAGATCTGTATTTACTTTACTGCTTGAGCTTAATACTTGAATTGAAAGCATGCCTACTTTCTGCACAGTTTACTTCTATTTACTTGTTGAGGTTAAGTTCGTCACTACCTATCAGTCCATAGTTTGGACTTGTTACATACTCAGTTGGCATACTCACGTTACCCCATGCACCCTAGGTGCAGATTCAGGTATCTTTGGACACGATAGCAGATGTTGATATTTTCTATTGCTGATCATTGGAGTTAGTAAGGTAGCTTCCTAGCGATCGCAACCCTGCTTTCTTCTTCTCTATCTTCCCCGAAGTTGTATTTTAGATTTTTCCCTGACTATTTTAGTGTTGTTATGATCAGAACAATTTGTAGTAGTTACTCATGACTCGGTGACATCCCGATGTTTGGGGCTTTATTTTCCACATTTCTATTTTTGATTTCAGCTCTTGTGTTCGTTTATGAAATTCTGCTAAACACGATATCTTTTGGTATAACTTTTAATGAATTATTGTAGTATTGTGGAAGTCGGCTGGCCTAGTACTATTGCTAGGCGCCATCACGACAAGTTTGAGTTTAGGGTCGTGACACCTAAAACACTATATGAACTTAGTCGTGTCCTCAAATCACATAAAAAAATACGAAGCGCACCCCAATTCAAGCCTAAGGAATTCCAACTTCTATGAACGATGCTGAAACCTGCAAAACCGCATCCGAATGACCTCAAATTTTGCACACAAGTCACAAATGACACCACGAACCTATTCCAACTTGAGGACCCCTAATCCGAGTCCGGTATCCACAAAGTCCACTCTCGGTCAAACTTCCAAATTTCCAACTTTCGTTATTTCAACCCTAATTCCACTACAGACCTCCAATTCACAATTCGGACGCACTCCTAAGTCTAAAATTACCCAACGAAGCTCATGGAACCATCGAAACTCCATCTAGAGCCATCTGCTCATAAGTCAACATTCGGTCAACCTTTTTAACTTAAGCTTCCAACCTTGAGACTAAGTGTTTCAATTCATTCTGAAACCTCTCCGGAACCGAACCAAGGCAAGTCAAATAACAACTGTAATGCATAGAATGGGCAGTAAAGGGGGGAACGGGGCTACAACTCTCAAAACGACGGGTCGGGTCGTTACACATTACCCAATAAATTAATATTAAAATGTCTCTATACCCCGCCGGCAGTAATATACTCCGCCGGCAGTAATAATTCTTTTTAGTGAATTCAGTCGAATTATGAACAAAATGCTAGGCGAAAAAATTGACCTAGTTTATTGCAATGTTAGTGCTAGTTTTAAATACATTCATGCCAAATAATTAAATCCAGTGTATCTATGGGCAAAAAGGTGATGAGCAAGATTGCCAAGTAGTTACACTATTACACTTTGTATATATAGTTGTGCATGATCTACTTTAATGATATTTGACTTGATTGCTTATAACACGTGAACTAGTGTTATATTAACTTGGCCTTGTTTGAGTAGTAAATATTGATATTAATTAATCAAGAGGTTATGTGTTAACTATTGCTAGTGGTATAATTTTTTATTTTTAAAATTTTCATTCATGGTTGTTAGATCCTTTAGGTATATTTCATTTCTGCCCTTGCATATGCATTTTCTAACTTTAAAAATCATGTAAGAAAAGCTAAAAGTTCAATCATGGAATCGTATTGGCAAAATTCCAATATGACTATCCCACCCAAAAGGTCTTGGTATCTTGAGTCTCTATCATAAAAATCTGAAAGACTACATATAATTGGTTGAGATTTAAAATAATAATAATAATATGGTCTGGAAGTCCTTTTTGAATCTCTAACGAACCTTTCACATTGTCAATCAGAAATCACTAGTATAATTGATTTCTTGTTGCCAAAATAATGATTACAAAGCCCAAATGGGATTAATCTCTTAAACTAAAGCCGCCTACATGAGTTAAATTTTAATTAACATAATTAATTAAAGAAAGAATAGATTTAATATATACTAACAAAGTGGTTTGACTTCATTTTGGGATAAGTTTTGAAATGTTGGACGTTGGTAGCTACTAGCTACCATAAGGGGATTAGTAAAAGAGTACAGATTAAAGCATTTTTCGTTAGTATAAGTTAGGTAAATATATACTAATTACTTGGCCCGCACTAGTTATTTATATTAAGTCAATGCAATTAAGACACATAATTGCATTGATTTATTTGGTATAGCACCAAATACGAGTAAAGTTTTTCCATTTAGGTTATGCCTTTCCTCCCGGACTATACTTTTAACCCCTTATATTGTACATAAAGAAAGATCAATCCCCCCCCCCCCCCCCCCCCCCCTTCTTCCACCTTTACAAAATGGATTTAAGTTATACATACTAAAAGTACAAAACAAATCTTTCTAAACTATCGATATATTGGACTTGTGATATCAAATCACCATGTTATCAGGTTATTAGTTAATGTTAATCATATTCATTTAATTGTTATTATTTTATAAGTAATCTTCACTTCATGTATTATGACTTGTAATCGTGGTAAGAATTTAGTTTCCGGAAGTTTAGAGTTGATTTGAAAAGAAAATTCTCATTTCGGAAGCTTTGAGTTGGAAGAATCGACTAAGGTTGGTTTTTTTAGTAAACAACCTCGTAATCAGGATTTGAAAGTTCCAACAGGCTGGTACGATGATTTTGGACTCGGGTGTATGTCCGGATCAGGTTTTGGATGACACGGGAGCGTTTTAACGCCTATTGTGGAAGTTGGCATTTTGGAAGAAATCTCATAAATGTGTGTTGAGGTGCATTTCAATGTTATCAATGTCTGTTTGAGATTTTGAGACTGGGAATAGCTTCGTATGGTGAAGCTGGTATTGGTAGCGCCCGGAAGTGGATTTGAGGGGTCCCTTGATCATTTTAGAGTCGTTTGTCAAAAGTTAGAAATTTGAATTATTTTGAGAAGTTTGACTGGAAGTGGACTTTTTGATATTGGAGTCGAATTTTGATTCCGGAAGTTGGAGTAGGTCCATAATGTTGAATATGACTTCTGTGCAAAATTTGAGGTCAATTGGACGTGATTTGATAGGTTTCAGCATCGATTGTAGAAGTGTGAATTTCTGAAGTTCATTAAGGTTGAATTGGGGTGCGATTCTTGAATTCGACATTTTTTATGCGATTTAAGGCCTCGGGCAAGTCCTTATTATGTTGTTAGACTTGTGTGAGTGTTTGGTTTGGAGCTTGGTGGGCTCGGGTGAGTTTCGTAGTAGCTTCAGAGTGTTTTGTGAAGAAATTGGATTGCTGGTTTTGGTATGATCGCATTTGCGAACCTGGGGCTGCTGAGGGAAAGTTCGCATTTGCGAAGAATTTATCGCTTTTTCGATGCTGTCCGCTTAACATTTGCGAGGATTTTTGTCTCAAGTGCAACCATGGCAGTGGCAGCATAGCTTCACATTTGCGAAGCTTTTGTCGCCAATGCGACCATCACATTTACGAGCCAGAAGTCGCAAATGCGACATCTGCGACTGGAGCTAACGGCTTTTATTTCGAGTTTTAACTCATTTCTCTCACTTCCCACTTGGACTTAGGCAATTTTGAGAGCATTCTGGAGAGGGAGTTCAGTCATCATCAAGAGGTAAGTGATTTCTACTAGTTAAGAGTTAAATACAAGGTTTATATACGGATTTAGACATGAAAATTTGTAAAAAATTAGAATTTGGAAGAAAAAGAAATTTGGTATTTTTGGATTTTGACCACGAATATGGTCATCGAATTGGAAATAAATTATATATTTGAGTTCGTCAGGTTATGGGTAAAGTTTATCTTTCGAAAATTTTCAGAATCCGAGCACGTAGGCCCGAGGGTGATTTTGTCGACTTTTCGAATGGAGCGAGAATTTGTCATAAATTGAATTGTTATGAGTATTAGAGTATATTTTTATTGGTTTGCACATTATTTGACTAGTTTTGGACCGTTAGGCATCGGTTTGAGGTGTTAGAGCGGTGTTGGAGAGGGTTATGGAACTTCATAGCAAGGTAAGTCTCTTGTCTAACCCTGTTAGGCGGAAAGTGTTGTAAATTGATGTGTGCTACTTGGTGTGGAGGCTACGTCGTGTTAGGTGACGAGAGCCTGTACATAGCAACATTCATGTTATTGTTCGGGTAGGCTTAGGTTCATATCATGCTATAGTTGTACTATTTGAGCAGTCTCTCGCCTATTAAATTCCTCCGTTTTGCTTTACTACTTGAGACTAGACGGGCTATTGTAGAGACTTCACGAGTTCATGATTAGTCATTGAATAATTGTACTCCTCTTACAAAATGATCTCGCTATATATATATATATATATCAAACCATTTTCTTCTAAATCCAAAACCTTTCTTAGTAAAAATAAATCAACAAACTTCCAAACTCCCAATTCTGGCAAATGTTTCAAATGCAACAAACCGCTCCATATAGCCAAATACTGCAAGTTGTCTAACAAAGTTAGAAATCTTGATTTAGATGAGTTTGTTCTTAACTAGATCGAACAAATTTTATTAGAAGATAGCGACACTTCCGATGTTGCTGGTGATGAACTTGAACAACAATTTAACCAACTCGAAGATGATGACACAAATTCATCTTCATCCCAGTCTAGTCAAGAGGAACCGACAATTAATGTTGTCTCCAAAGAACAAGATCTTCTTCTTGAAATAATAAGAAATCTCCAAGATTCTGAGCAAAAGAAGTATTATCTCGAGCAATTCAAACGAACAATAGATAATCTTTCCACATCTTCCTCTAGTGTATTTAGCAATCATCCTCAAGTTGCCAATACTTACAATATTACTGATATCCTTAGTAGATTCCCTTCCCAAAAACCTATGGTAGTAACTATCCAAGATCTCCAAACTGAGATAGCGTTCCTTAAGGAAGCAATTCAAGAAATTAAGGCTAAAAAAGAATTAGACCGTCTTGTTCGAACATTATTTCAATTCTACCCATATCATTTCTAGAAGAACTCGGACCTTGTGAAGGGAATGGGGGTGGATTGTTCGGTTGTTGGTACATCGGGGACCTTTAAAGCCTTTTCCCTGATTGCCTTGATTGTTGTTCCATCCACCCTGATTGTTGTTATTCCCCCAGTTTTCTTGATTGTTCCGATTGTTGTTTTGATTTCCCCAATTCAAGTTTTGATTATTGTTTCCCCTAATTGTTGTTCCCTTTTTGGTGGTTGTTCCAATTATTGTGGCCTTGTTGTTGATTGCCCCAATTACCTTGGGACCTCCATTGTTGTTGGTTAGAAAAGTTGCCTCTTTGTCCTTGAAAATTGTTCACATATTGTACCTCTTAATTTTTCTCATCATACCCATCATTTTAAAACACATCACATGCATCGTCAAATTGCTCAGAATTCTCTTCGTTTTGTTACCTTCTTCGCCTTCTCTGGTTCATTAGCATATTCACACCCTCCATGGCATTCACTTGGCGAGGATTTTGAACTTGTTGCAACTGTGCCTTAGCCAATTGATTCATAGTAGTTGTCAACTCCGCTATAGCTTGCCCATGGTAATGTAATTCCTTGTGCAAATGAATAATCATAGGGTCACCTTGAGGAACATTGGCCCTACTTTGCCATGCGGAGGATTTATCCGCCATCTCATCAAGAATGGCATAAGCTTCATCATACATCACCTTCATAAAATTACCCCCCGGCCAATTGGTTCACTATGCATTGATTTGTAGAATTGATGCCCCGGTAGAAAGTTTGTTGCAACATATTCTCTGTCATGTCTTTATTGGGGCATTCCTTCACCATCGTTCTATACCGCTCCCAAATCTCATGCAAAGATTCCATGGACTCTTGCTTGGAGGCTAATATCTAATCTCGAAGTGCCGCCATATGCCCGGGTAAGAAAGATTTAGCAATAAACTTATCCGCCAACTCACCCCAAGTTGTGATGGAATGGTTGGGGAGTCACTCTAGCCAATCCAATGCTTACCCCCGAAGTGAGAATGGGAAAGGTCTCAATCTTAGAGCATCCTCGGATACATTCGTCTACTTGCTCCACCAACATGTATCCACGAACCCCTTGAGATGTTTATAGGCATTTTGATCCGCATCACATTAGTTATCTGAAAATTGCCCGCTCGGATTCTAGGTGGGACATTACCACTTGCATATCCTTGGTTCGGTAGCACCCCAGGAACTGCTCTTGGAGGTGGCGGAGGAGGGTCTGGAACATTTTCATTAGCATCGGCCTAGCAGCCTCGTCGTGGCCCGGGAGGTACAAGAGGAACCTCCTCTTCTCAAATATCATCATCCTCCTTCCCCAAAGGCACATTTCAAAGAGGTTCATTAGCATTTAAAGCCATTTGGTACCTGAAGTATTCACACACACAAATTAGTAACAAAGAAGGAAAGAAGAACAATACACAAAACTAACTAAATAGATAGCCAAAACCGTTAGCTCCCCGGCAATGGCGCCAAAAAGTGATCACTTCCAACTCCTCACTACTAATAAGTAGCAAGAGAGGGTCGCAATAGCTTTTACTCGATTTTGGGTCGGGATCGATATCCACAGAGAGCTAGAATTGGAGTCTAGTATCTACTTAGGTTGGAATTGCGTATTTGTTCCAGATATCACTTCTATTCATTTTTGGGTATTCTTTATATTCTACTAGGATCAAACTACAAATTATAATTGCAATTAGAGTAAACTAAGAGTAAATTGCTACAAGTTGTATCTAATGGTTTAAAAGGCACTAGGGTAGTGACTTTCACGTATGTGGCTAATTGACGGGTAATTGCATCTAATGCACGATTGACATAATTGGGGAATATGTTATAACTTTTGCTCGATACTACGCACTTTATGCCTCTCGGTAGAAAGAGTGATTTTGCCCACTTGACTTCCTCAAGACCAATTGGGTATACATATTTGTCCAAAGCAACTAGGGTCTAAGTCGGGTAATTACTCTCTCGAGGTTTAAACCTTTAATTGGAACTATCAAATCTCTTGAGTCCATCCCGATTCCTTGTTGAGTTAATTTTGGAGACTTAGGCTCTCTTTCTCATGAAGAGACCAAGTCAACTTAGCACAAACCAGTGTTTGCAATCACTAATTCATAAATTAAACCATAAAATTGACCCAAATAACAAATACCCATAATCAATCTAACCCTAAATCACAACACTCATCAATTACTCACACTAGGGTTGAGCCACAACCCTAGATAATAGGTCTATCTACTCACGCTCGAAGACAAAATCATAGAAATAGATGAAGAGAAAGATATATTAATTAATTACTAAAGTAAATAAAAAGATTCAATGATTAAAACTAAGTAAAAATGCCCAAACTGGCTAAGAAAAGTCTTCACACGAGCGTAGCTGCTGTATTACAACATCTGATACCCTAAAAATGGAAAAAGAATCTATTTGTACTAAGCTGAAAAATCTGGACAAAAATGCCCCTGCGGTGTTAGTGCGGACATCACAAAATGGACCGCGGTCCGTACTGGGATTTGGCCTTCAATATTTGGTCTCTCTGAACTTGGGCTCCGCGGACCGTGCAGAATGTACCGCGGTCATGGAGGCTACTAGCACGGTCCGCACAAAGATGATCGCAGATCGCGGTGGCTCAAAAGTCTAAAAAATAATCTCTCTGAATCTTCACACCGCGGACCGCAGAGAATGGAATACGGCCGTGGTGCCTTTAGTGCAGACCGCATAAAGATGACCGCGGACTGCTCTGCCCTGAAGCCTGGAAATCAGCTCTCTGAATCTCCTAGTACGGACCGCACAAAGTGGTGTGCGGCCGCACTGGGTCTGTTCTGCATGAGATTGCCTTATTTCTGGTACTTGTGCAAGTTTCACTTCTTTTGAGCCGATCTTTGAAATTTTGCCACTTTGTTGATCGAACCTGCAATCAAGTACAACTTGTGAGCCTTTTTGGACTATTTTGTATGAATATTTGATCAAAGAATAAGCAAGAAGGAGTATAAAATTTGTCAAAATCCCTAGTTATCAACTCCCCCAAACTTAAGCTTTTGCTTGTCCTCAAGCAAACAAAATAAGACCCATCCCTTAAGGGAAAATCTAAGAAATTTTCAGCTGTCCTAAAGTAACCTCAACTAGAATCAATTGGGACTAACAATTGCCCTCAACACAAATGAACCATTAACAACATTTACTCTTTGAACAACCATGGATCAAGTGCGACACAAGAGCATCAAGAGTTGACTAAACACATCAAAGAACTATTTCAATTAATTTGGTCATTGTAGAACCCAAACTCACACATCCTCAACTCTCCCTAAGCAGACCTCACCTTTAGAATAGTGGCACGCACAACGAGGTTAATAGGAATTAAATCATCTCTCTCAAGAAAAAATCACAAGTCCACCTCTAAGTACCATATGCTTACCCCTTATGTGAGTATCCACTAACTTAGGCTTCATTCAACTCAAGATCATATAGGGCTTTTGTGGAGACATTGTGAAGGCTTTTTGTTCAAGGTAGGGAATGTTTTGGTCTAGGTGAGTTCCACCTTTCCTTAAGCACTTCTTTTGATTCATTCGGCACCCATTCACTTGACTCTTTGAGTCATTTTCACTTCTTTCTAAGGGGTTAGAGAGACACTATGTCACTCTTTCTTATGCAATTCAAACCTTTTCTTCTTTTCAACTTTCCATGCCTTTCATTCATTGCTTTTCTTGAATCCCTTTTTATTCTTTTTCACATAGAACATTCTTTTTTGTCTTTTTGCTTTTCTTTCTTTTTCATTGCCTTTCCTTTTCTTCATTTTTGTGCCTTTTTATCACTTTGTCACAATCCTCGTCCCCCCCCCCCCCCAACNCAAGAGAGGGTATCTTTTAGAACGGGTATAGGCTTGTATCATGGTTTCTTGAAAGAAAAAGATCTAACGCTCAAAAGGGATAGCTAGGGATATTATCATTGGTAGGCTATGGAATTGTTCAAACTATCATTTGGATAAACGAGAGCCTATAATCATGTCTTATGTCAAAATTCACCTAGGATTTTGCCTCAACTAACATTCAGGGCAAGTTCTATACCAATGGCTCGGGATTTGGACATGTAATTCAATTACTCACCACACAAGCTAAGGGTTTGTTAAAGCCATAGAGTCGGGGGCCCACAACAATCTTTGATACAATTTGAGCACACAATGGCCTCGAAAAACCACTTGATGATTATGGCCAACGCAAGAGTCTCAAGCTCACAACTTTCACCATCCTAAACACAACAATTTATTTTTGACCATAAGATCAATGGCAAATGTGCTAGGCCCAAGTGAAGCTTTGCTTGAGGCACCCTTAACTACTAACTACTAAAAACCAAAAAGAAAAAGAAAAATGAACTCAAACCCTTAAGAAGGTTTTCACGCCATCCATCATTTGGAAAAGCCACCTGGTTCACACAGCACTCCACCTTTGGAAAGAACCGTGGCATTAAGAAAACTAAAGGCTTATTGCAAACTCCGAAAAAAAAAACAACTACGAATCACAAATAAAAAGCTAAAAATGAAAAAATTTGTGGAAAATAGAATGAATATAGACAAGAGGGGATTCAGATATACAATGGATGAGATGAATATATACAATGAGATGGAACTTTATATACAGACCCAATGTGAAATCAAAATGCGATAAATGTAATGAAATATCAGAGTTATATACATACCAAAGGTAAAAAGATAAAGAAAGCATAAAATGTCAAATATATACAATCATCCAAAATGTAGGGCCTACCCTCTCAAATGAAAGCTGACATTGTCCCCAAGGACAACTAGTCTAAATAAAGCATCAAAAAATAGGAGGGAAAAGATATAGAAAACTCCCTAAGGCATGTCTGTCTGCATAGGGTCATGTGGGGTCCCTGGGTCCTCTGTGTGATCGGGAACCTTAGACTGGTCACCGGTGGTATGCTGCTCTGTTACTGGGACCTGGGCCTGGACAGGCTCTGAAACTGGTACATCCTGTGGCTGACTGGAGGAAGTCTCTGCTGGGTCCGCCAACTGGATGACAACATCATTTGCTCTAGGAATCATCCTCCTTCTCTTCGGAGGCCTTTGTGACTACTTAAGCTGTGGATGGACTGCTGGAATTGTGTCCTCAAGGAACAAGTCTAAAGGCAGCTCATCTACCTTCAGTTTGTCAATATCTGCACGCACCTCCCTCACAGACTCCCTGGAGGCTCGTGTCTTCCTCGGCTTCTTATGCTCCTTAGCAAGCTCCTTGAGAGCCTTGCTATGTGAATCAACTGCCTTTTAGAGCACAGTTTGAGTGTCGAGGATCTTCTTCTAGTTGTCAAGTATCTCCTTGAGCGCATCCTCAATTAACTGGGTTACTTGTGGGGCTGGAGGAGCCGACTAAGCCTCTACAGTGGATCTCAAGGTGGACAACTTGGATGAGGCAGTCTGCATCCAGTTGTTTATGCTAATAAAGGTATGGCTCGGACGGTGAGCAGTAATAGGATGGGCCCGGGAAGATGGGATATCCGAGCCTGCTGATGCGGATGTGTCGGGGGTAATATCTGTGGAGGTAGATGAACTGAAAGGGATAGCTGTGGAAGTGGAGGTACGATCAGCAGGGGCTACTACCAAAAATGGCTTTTCAGAATGTCCAGTTGGGGATTTGAAGTTCTTGCTCTTCGGGTTGTCATCCCCTTGCATGCTATACTAGAAAAATGGGGCTCTCGCCTTGACTTTGACATCATAGGGCTTCTTATCCACATTAAAATCCCGAAAGTACATAGTAAGGGTGCTGGGGAAAGGATAGTTTCGGTCATGCTCGACACCCACTATAGAAATGATCCGGGATATCACATTCCCCACGTTGATGGGGCACCCTGCCATAATAGAAGCTACCAACACAGCCCGGGAAATAGGTAGGGTCTGTTCATGGGATGTGGGGTCCAACCTGCTACACACTAAGGTCTTCTATCCCCGTGCCTTAAAATTCAAGGTCCCTCTCAAGATTTTCACTCTAGCGTTCAACCAGTCGGGTGTGGTACCTGGGTTAGCCAGGGATGAACCTCCTCACCTATTCTATCTTCGCCAAGTACAAGGTCTCATCCTCCTCATTGAAGCTCAGGTATTCTTAGAGGTACTTCCCATCAAATAACACTGTCTTATTACAAACCTTGGTCACTTTGGAGCCCTTTTTGATGTGGGCTACATTGCAGTAGAACTCCTTGACCATGTGTTCGTTGGCATCTATACATTCCTGCATAAAGTATTCCCAGCCCACTCTAGTCCTAAATTGTCTTTGCACATTGGGGTTATGGGGTAAAAGATCTCTATCAATGAAGCTCCTCTCCGGTATCAATTTTCTCACCGGCCACCACTCCCTAAATTTGTGGTACGCCACCTCACTCAAGAACCTATCTTGCCAAATCTCTGGCTTCCTCGTTCTAGCTACACCCCCAACCCTTGGTTCACCTCCTTTAGCTTCCTCCTCATCTTTCTCTACTTCCTCCTCTTCTCCTTATACTTCCTCCTCTTTTCCTTCTACCCCCTCCACGGATAATGAAGTTGTGGGAGAGGTAGAGTATTCTTCACTACCCGCTGCTGAGCGCTCAGATGACTCAGAATCCATATTTGTTGGAGCTTGGGCAGTGGGTGATGGTGGAGGAATAGTGTCTGTCAATCTAAATCTTCCCGGCCAGTCAGGGACCTGTGTAGAAATAGAGTCTGAGGAAACCTCCTGAGAAGGCTCGTACTCACTCACCGACTGCTCAGCTGCTCTGTCAGCAACTTTTATCAACTTTCTTGTTCTTTTTATGTTCTCCCGAACTTGGGGAGTGAGTTTAATCATCTTTTGCTTTACACCCCGGGAGGATTCACCTCTGTCGGGTTGCTTTGAGCCTTTTCCTCCTTTTTTTAACCATTATCTGCAAACACAATTCAAATAACTTGTTAGTATAAGTGGTCTCGGATAAAATAGTGTTGCAAACATATAAACTTGTTGCAGAAGTTACCGCAAAGGGACCACCGCGGTCCACATAGGTGTGTGTTTCACAAAACACGTCCTCTGAATCTCACCTGTGCGGGCTGCACAAAATCAACAGCAGCCACACTGGGGTCACATCGGACCGCAAAAAAACAATCGCTGTCCTCATAGAGGTAGGGGTCAGACTACCCACTCTTTGTATCTAGGCAGTTCGGACCGCACGAAATGTACCGTGGCCATACTGCCCAAAGTTCATATTTTCAGCTTTCACCACCACGGTCCGCACAAAATGGTAACGTGGATCGCACTGGGACACCGCGGACTGCACATAATTAATCGCGATCCACACAGGCTACCCAATTTTGGCACTAAACTAGGGTTCATGATTTTTCTTTTAAGTTTTTCACCTAATTAGAGGCCCTAAATGATTACCCAGTCCATTACACTACCTAAGTCCTCATGAATCAAAGTTAAAACACATCTAACCTAGCAATTGAATTAATTACGGGAGGAAGAAGAAGAGAAGTTTAGAAAAAGAACAAAAATTAACAAAACAAGTACATGGAAGATTATGGTACCAAATAATGAGATGAAGTGAAGCAAGAAGTTCCAATCAAGTAATTACAAGCAAAAACATGATGAACAATGTTTTGTTAGGTCTGAGTGTGAAGGGTTCGAAAAGGGTAAAAGGAGGCCCTCAAAGACTATTTATAGAAAAAGTCCTGGGGCCCGTTCTCACCTACTAGTACGAACCGCACAAAATGGACCGCGGTCCGCACTGGACTATTTTGTTCTAGCTTAACTCAGTAACCCACCGCGGTCCGCACAAAATGGACCGCGACCGCGGTGGTCCACTGCAGACCGCACTAAATCAACCGTGGTCGTGGTGGCAAACTTCAGAGAGCATTTTAATCACCCTTTACCGGTGCGAACCACACAAAATGGTAGTGCGGCCGCACTGGAAATTTCAGAGACTTGTGCAATTTTTCAATTATGTCCTGCACTGCATCAACTCAATCATGTAACATCTCACAACTAGTTAGCCCAAAAATCAATCCTGCACTACAAAGAAAATCAAACAAAATAAAAAGAAAAACACATGGGTTGCCTCCCAAGAAGCGCCTGATTTAACGTCGCGGCACGATGCGAGTTACCATCACATCATTGGAAATGAATAAGTGACACCACGTGAATGTCATCAATTTTCCCGAGATAATGCTTGACACGGTGCCCATTCACTCTAAAGACTTTACCATTTCTGTTTTTCAATTCAAGAGCACCAAAAGGGGTCACAAACACAACTTCAAATGGTCCACTCCATTTTGATTTATGCTTTCCCGGAAACAGACTTAACCGGGAGTTGAACAAGAGAACCAAATCACTAACTTTGAACTCCTTTCCACGAGTATATTTATTATGAAGGTACTTCATATTGTCCTTATACAAGGATAAACTGGAGTAGGCGTGGAATCGGAATTCATCAAGTTTATTGAGTTGCTCCACCCGAAGATTGGCTGCTACATCCCACTCAAGATTAAGCTTCCTCAAAGCCCACACGACCTTGTGCTCGAACTCAACCGAAGATGGCAAGCTTTCCCAAATACCAACCAGTACGGAGACATACCAATAGGAGTCTTGAAAGCCGTCCTATAAGCCCATAGAGCATCATCCGACTTCTTCGACAATTCAGTCCTATTTGCATTGACCGTCTTTGACAATATGTTTTTGATTTCCCTGTTGGAGATTTCCACTTGACCACTTTCTTGAGGGTGATAGGGGGTAGAAACTTTGTGATTGACACCATACTTTGAAAGCAAAATATCGAAATCTCTATTGCAAAAATGGGACCCCCATCACTTATCATTTCCCTCGGAGTACCAAACCTTGTAAAAATGCTGTTCCCGAGAAACGCAACCACACTTCGGGCCTCATTGTTGGGAAAGCCATGATTTCAACCCACTTTGAAACATAATCCACTGCCACGAGAATGTAATTGTTCCAACAAGAGCTAACAAACGGGCCCATGAAATTAATGCCCCATACATCAAAAATATCAACCTCAAGGAAGGTATTGAGAGGCATCTCATCTTTCTTCGAAATTTCCCCTGCTCTTTGGCACTCGTCGCATATCTTCACCAAATCACCCGCATCTTTGAACAAAATTGGCCAATAAAACCCATAACTAAGAACTTTAGAAGTCGTCCTCGCCCCGCCATGATGGCCACCATAGGGAGATGAATGACAAGCCTCCAAAATACTTAATTGCTCTTCCTCCGGGACATACCTTCGAATCACACCATCCATGCAAATCTTGAACAAGTACGGCTCATCCCAATAGAAATCCAAACTATCCTGCTTGAGCTTCTTCCTTTGGCTAGAAAAGAGCTCACACAAGATTATTCCGGTCATAAAGTAATTAGTAACATCAGCAAACTATGGCATATTATTCATTGACACCGAAAGGAGTTGTTCGTTAGGAAATGAATCATTGATCCCTAAGCCATCATAAGGCCTCCCCCCTCCTCCAAATGGGACAAGTGGTCCGCCACTTGGTTCTCACTACATTTTCGGTCCACAATTTCTAGATCAAATTCTTGGAGTAGTAGCACCAATCTCATCAACCTTGCCTTTGAGTATTTCTTTGTCATCAAATAACTAAGGGCGGCATAATCGGTGTGCACTATGACCTTAGCCCCCATAAGATACGGCCAAACTTTTCCATTGCAAAAACTATGGCCAGCAATTCTTTCTCGGTGACCGTGTAGTTCCTTTGAGCCTCGTTCATGGTCTTGCTTGCCTAGTACACTGGTTGAAACATTTTGTTAACCTATTGACCCAAAACAGCCCCAACCGCAACGTCACTTGCGTTGCACATTAGCTCAAAGGGTAATCTCCAACATGGTGCAGTAATGATCGGGGTAGTGGTCAACTTAAGCTTGAGAAGCTCAAATGCTTGCATACATCCCTCATCGAACTCAAACTTGGTATCTTTTTCAAGTAGCTTGCACAAGGGGTTTACCACCTTCGATAACTCCTTTATAAACCTCCGGTAAAACCCCGCGTGCCCAAGAAAACTCCTCACCCCTTTGACGGAAGTGGGGGGAGGAAGCCTTGAAATCACATCTATCTTGGCTTTGTCAAGTTCAATCCCATGTTTTGAAATTTTGTGGCTCAAAACTATGCCCTCTTCAACCATGAAGTGGCATTTTTCCCAATTAAGAACGAGATTTGTGTCTTCACCGGGCCAAGACTCTATCCAAATTACCCAAATACTCTTCAAATGAATCACCAACCATACTAAAATCATCCATCAAGACCTCCAAAATATCTTCCACCATATCGGTGAAAATAGCCATCATGCATCGTTGGAATGTCGCCGGAGCATTGCACAACCCGAACGACATCCGAGAGAAAGCAAAGGTGCCATATGGACAGGTAAAAGTGGTCTTCTCTTGGTCTTTCAGAGCGTTTAAGATTTGATTATACCCTGAGTAGCCATCCAAAAAGCAATAAAAACATGCCCCGCAAGGTGATCAAGCATTTGTTCAAGGAATGGAAAAGGGAAATGATCCTTGCGGGTCACCTTGTTCAGTTTTCGGTAGTCCATGCATACCCTCCATCCGGTAACCGTCTGAGTGAGAATAAGTTCATTGTTGTCATTTGTCACCACAGTCATCCCACCTTTCTTCGGCACACATAGTACCAGAGAAGTCCATGAGCTATCGGAGATAGGGTACACAACCCAGGTATCCAACCATTTTATCACTTCTTTCCTCACCACCTCTTGCATTACCTCGTTCAGTCTTCTTTGATGCTCTAAAGAGGGTTTTGCATCATCCTAAAAAATGATTTTGTGCATCTAGAATGTGGGGCTTATTCCCCGAATGTCGGCCAATATCTACCTAATTGCTTTCTTTCTCCTTTTGAGAACCGCCAAAGTGGCGTCTACCTGCAAGTTAGTGAGGCACGAGGAAAGAATAACGGGTAAAGTAGAACAATGGACCAAGAATTCATACCTGAGGTGTGGAGGCAATAGCTTCAGCCCCAACACCGGTGGTTCCTCTATTGATGGCTTAGTTGGAGGCGTCTTTCTATTTTCGAGGTCCAAGGAAAGCTTTCTAGGCTTATAACAATAGGACCCCATTCCATGCAAGGCATTTACGCACTCCACTCGGCCCACATCATCATCTACCTCAAGGTTTAACAACATGGCCTCCAACGGGTCCCCTTTAATCATAGCACTTGTATCATCAATGATCACAGCCGTGACTAAATCCACAAATGAGCATACTTCGGTACAATTGGGCTGCTTCATCGATTTGCACACATGGACTACCACCTTTTTATCACCCACAAGTGAGTTCCCCTGCTTCCACATCCACTAGAGCCTTCCCCTTAGAAAGGAAAGGTATCCCTAATATGATTGGGACCTCATAGTCCACCTCGCAATCCAATATAACAAATTTTTCTGGCAATATAAATTTGTCCACCCGGACAAGAACATCATCCATAATACCCAAAGGTCGCTTCATTGATCTATCCGCCATTTGTAATCTCATGGAAGTTGGTCTGTGAGGCCCAATTACCAATGTCTTGAAAACCGAGTAGGGCATTAAGTTGATACTTGCCCCTAGATCACATAAAGCATTGGCGAAATCCGCACTACTAATAGTATAAAGGATAGTGAAAGCACCGAGATCCTCCAACCTAGGATCCATTTAATGTACTACAGCACTGACTTGGTGGATCATCTTGATAGTCTTACAATCCATAGAACGCTTTTTGTGACCAAGTCTTTCATGAACTTTGCATAGCCCGACCTTTGTTCAAGGGCTTCAACCAAGGGCATATTGATGGACTATCTCTTCATCATATCAATGAACTTTTTGAACTGATTATCATTTCTTTGCTTTGCAAGCCTTTGAGGATAGGGTGGAGGAGGCCTTGGCAAAGGAGCCTTGGCTTTTGGCACAATGGGCTCCGATGTGTCAATCACGAGTTCCCTAAATGGGTTCATGGCATCTTGAGTTTCCACCTCAGCCTCATTAATATCAATCCTCACTTCATTATTCACATTGTCATATACCACATCTTCAACTACCAAGGGAACTCCATCTTCTTGCAACTCAATATCATCATCCACAACTTTCTTTTGTTTTGAGGCATTCACATCCCCGCCTCTCCCACTTCTTGTTGTAACCGCCATGACATGATTGTTTCCACCCTTTGGGTTCACTACCGTATCACTTGGAAGAGCACCCTTCGGGTGAGTATTCAATGACTGAGAGATTTGGCCTAATTGCACCTCAAAATTTCTAATGGAAGTGTTGTGAGAAGACAATTGAGCATCCGAATCCGCATTCTTCTTCACCATTTGTTCGAACATCATTTCAATTCTATCCATATCATTGCTAGAATAACTCAGACCTTGTGAAGGGAATGTGGGTGGATTGTTCGGTTGTTGGTACATTGGGGCCTTTGAAAGCCTTGCCCTTGATTTCCTTGATTGTTGTTCCATCCACCATGATTGTTGTTGTTCCCCCAGTTTCCTTGATTGTTCCGATTGTTGTTTTGATTTCCTCAATTCATGTTTTGATTATTTTTTCCCCAATTGTTGTTAGCTTGTTGGTGACTGCTTTAATTATTGTGGCCTTGTTGTTGATTGCCCCAATTACCTTGGGACCTCCATTGTTGTTGGTTAGAAGAGTTGCTTCTTTGGCCTTGAAAATTGTTCACATATTGTACCTCTTCATTTTGCTCATCATACCCATCATTTTGAAACCCATCACATGCATCATCAAATTGCTCAGAATTCTCTTGGTTTTGTTGCCTTCTTCGCCTTCTCTGTTTCACTAGCATATTCACACCCTCCATGTCATTCACTTGGCGAGGATTTTGGGATTGTTGCAACTGTGCCTTAGCCAATTGATTCATAGTAGTTCTCGACTTCGCTATAGCTTGCCCATGGTCATGTAATTCCTTGTGCAGATGAATAACCGTAGGGTCACCTTGAGGAACATTGGCCCTACTTTGCCATGCGGAGGATGTATCCGCCATCTCATCAAGAATGGCAAAAGCTTCATCATACGTCAACTTCATAAAATTATCCCCAGCCAATTGGTAGCAGGTTTGTTGCAACACATTCTCCGTCATGTTATTATTGGGGAATTCCTTCACCATCGTTCTATACCGCTCCCAAATCTCATGCAAAGGTTCCGTGGGCTCTGGCTTGAATGCTAATATCTTATCTCAAAGTTCCACCATGTGCCCGGGTGAGAAAACTTTAGCAATAAACTTGTCCGCCAACTCATCCCAAGTTGTGATGGAATTGTTGGGGAGTCTCTAACCAATCCAATGCTTTCCCCCGAAGTGAGAATATGAAAAGTCTCAATCTAAGAGCATCCTCGGACACATTCATCTGCTTGCTCCCCTAACATATATCCACGAACCTCTTGAGGTGTTTGTAGGCCTTTTGATCCGCAGCGCCCGTGAAATACCCATGCTGCTCAAGTAAGGTCAACATCACATTAGTTATCTTAAAATTGCCCACCCGGATTCTGGTTGGGACAATAGGACTTACATATCGTTTGTTCGGTAGCACCCGAGGAACCGCTCTTGGAGGTGGCGGAGGAGGGTCTGGGACATTTTCATTAGCATTGGGATGGCGGCCTCATCGTGGTTCGAGAGGTACAAGAGGCACCTCCTCTTCTCCAATATCATCAACCCCCTCCCCTGCAAGCATATTTCCAAGAGGGCCACTAGCATTTAAAGCCATTTGGTACCTGAAGTATTCACACACACAAATTAGTAACAAAGAAGGAAAGAAGAACAATACACAAAACTAACTAAATAGATAGCCAAATCCGTTAGCTTCCCGGCAACGGTGGCAAAAAGTGATCGCTTTCAACTCCGCACTACTAATAAGTAGCAAGAGAGGGTCGCAGTAGCTTTTACCCGATTTTGGGTCGAGATCGATATCCACAGATAGCTAGAATTAGAGTTGAGTATCTATTTAGGTTAGAATTGCGTATTTGTTCCAAATATCACTTCTATTCATTTTGGGGTTTTCTTTATATTCTACTATGATCAAACTACAAATTATAATTTCAATTAGAGTAAACTAAGATTAAATTGCGACAAGTTGTATCTAATGGTTTAAAAGGCACTAGGGTAGCTAGTGACATTCACCTAGGTGGCTAATTGACGGGTAATTGCATTTAAGGCACGATTGACATGATTGGGGAATATGTTATAACCGTTGCTCGATACTACCCGCTCTACTCCTCTCGGTAGAAAGAGTGGTTTTGCCCAATTGACTTCCTCAAGACCAATTGGGTATGCATATTTGCCCAAGCAACTAGGGTTCAAGTCGGGTAATTACTCTCTCGAGGTGTAACCCTTTAATTGGGACTATCAAATCTCGTGAGTCCATCCCAATTCCTTGTTGAGTAGATTTTGGAGACTTAAGCTCTTTTTCTCAAGAAGAGCCCAAGTCAACTTAGCACAAACTAGTGTTTCCAACCACTAATTCATAAATTAAACCATAAAATTGACCCAAATAATAAACACTCATAGTCAATCTTACCCTAAATCACAACACCCATCAATTACCCATACTAGGGTTGAGCCACGACCCTAGCTAATGGGTCTAGCTACTCATGCTTGAAGAGAAAATCAAAGAAATAGATGAAGAGAAAGACATATTAATTAATTACTAAAGTAACAACAATAACCCAGTATAATCTCACTTTGTGGGGTCTATGGAGGATAGTGTGTACGCAGACCTTACCCCTACCCTGGGGTAGAGAGGCTATTTCCAAATAGATCCCCGACATCCTTCCCTTCAAGTACTTCTCACCTCGCTCTTGGGGAGACTCAAACTCACAACCTCTTTTTTGGAAGTGGAGGTTGCTTACCATCAGAGCAACCCCTAAACTAAATACAAAGATTCAATGATTAAAACCAAGTAGAAATGCCCAAAATGGCTAAGAAAAGTCTTCTCACGAGCGCAACTACTATATTACAACATCTGATACCCTAAAAATGGAAAAGAATCACTCCTTTTGAGCCGATCAAGATTTGGTCTCTCTTAACTTGGGCTCTGTGGACTGCGCAGAATGGACCGCGGTCGCGAAGGCTACTAGCGCGGTCCGCACAAAGACAATCTCGGTGGCTCAAAAGTCTAAAAAATGATCTATCTAGATCTTCACACCGCGGAGCGCAAAGAATGGAATGCGGTTGTGGTGCCTTCAGTTCGGACCGCATAAAGATGATCGCGGACCGCGCTGCCCTGAAGCCTGGAAATCAGCTCTCTGAATCTGCCAGTGCGGACTGCCCAAAGTGGTGTGAGGCCGCACTGGGCCTATTCTGTGTGAGATTTCCTTGTTTCTGGTACTTGTGCAAGTTTCACTCCTTTTGAGCCGATCTTTGACATTTTTCCACTTTGTTGATCAAACCTACAATCAAGCACAACTTGTGAGCCTTTTAGGACTATTTTTTATGAATATTTGATCAAAGCATAAGTAAGAAGGAGTATAAAATGCATCAAAATCCCTAGTTATCAATCGGGTCTTTCGCGTCGACAGGATTTATGTACCACACTCTCATGGGAGCGGGTCGTTTGCTTCGATAGTTTAATAGATGTATTTATGATTCGTGTCGTTCAACGCTTGACGGTGCAAAATTTAAATATTTATGTTGGATCGGATCATACACCTCGACATTTGCTATAAAATATCCTCTGGGAATCGTGACCCAATTGAAGGAAATGCCCGAATTTTCTATTCCGAGGATCAATAAAATAAGAGGTTTTGTCGTTATAGAATACGGAATTCAATGGAAGCAATGATAAAAAAATACAAATAGAAAAGGAAAGCGAAATTCCTTGTCGGGTAAGTTCCGACCCGCACGAAAGGCGTAACGATCTGGGCACTGTCTCGGAGAGAGGCTCGGTGAAATAGACATGTCTGTGAAGATGCGGACTACCTGCACCTGGACAGTATTTGGCCAGAAGCCAGTGTTTGAGTTTTTCATATTTGAGTTATGACAACCTATTTGATGAAATCCCCTATATCTATACATATATGCTCAGGTTAAGGAGGGAATTTCTAATAGAGAGCTTGAGTTTATTGTAAAGAGGAGGACTGTGCTACGTATTTATTTTCATTATTTCGTTTATTTGTTCTACCTCATATCTGCTTAACATTACTATACCTGATATTATTGGACCACTAGTAAGTGTCGATGTCGACCCCTCGTCACTACTCATTCGGGGTTAGGCTAGATACTTACTGGGTACGCATTATTTTCGTACTCATACTACACTTGCTATACATTTGTATAGGAACATGTATGTCTAGTGGCCTTGTGGGCGCAGCGACGTGCACTACATGAAAAAGGCTTTTTAGGGACCAACATTTAGCGACGAGGTATGAATCTGGTCCCTAGAAGTACACCAGTAAGGACGAGAAATTCACTAGTCCTTAAATCTCTATTTTTTCAATGAAACATTAAAGAGAAATAAAATTAGTCCTGATATATGGTCCTTATTTAGGCCTATTTTCCGCGCGAAAAAGTGGCGCCACACCAAATTGGAATAAAACATAAAAAGAATTTACTCTAACTTTTATGAAAACCTAATCTGCCGATTTCTCTCAAGACTCATCTCCCTCACTCCTCAAAGAAGTATAAACCCTAAATCTCCTAAAACTCCATACATGTACTGAAACTAAATCAATATTTTTATTCTATCTCTCTTAAGATAGGTCATCTTATGATGAGCCTTTGTTTACTACTCATTTTTTGCAGATTTGGGGAGAGTATCAAACTGAAAATCTACTAGTCATCCATCACAAGTAAGCACAATTTCTTTCTCTGTATATCTTTTGAGTTAACCTTTGTTTAATATTTCTCAATAACCCATTTTTGCAGGTTTGTGAAATCTTGATTATTTAATTTTTTTTGGTTGTAATTGGTTTGCTACTACTCAATATTTTTTTTACAATCAGTTATTTTTCAGATTATATTTTCTTGGGTGTCCCTTTTTGAATTTTATATAGAAGCCTATGCTTTGTTTGGTGTTTGTTTTCCTATACTATGGTTCTCTGTTTTTAAATATTGTTTCTGTGTAACTATAACATTATTTGATATTCTAAAATAATATTTTTTAGCTACTTAATCAGACAGGAAGGAAACCATAACGTAGCTCCCTACCACATAGAAAGGGAGCCACAAAACAAATGTCCAAATGTACAACAAAAGAATTTTCTGCCACTTTACACCTTGTTAATTAGTTTTTTACTTATCCAAAAAGGAAAAAGATAAGTTTGTTTCAGGAATAATTGAGTTTAATGATAATACACTCTTAACTAGTGCAATTATACATGGATTCTCATGGCTTTTATATACAATGAAGCAGCTATGGGAAATATTGATCATTGGTCAGCTTGCACGTCTTTCATTACTTGTCGGCATTTGGTATTGTAATGATTTAACTTTTATATAGGGAGCGCAAATAATTGTTGCAGTATCAGTGTAATTTAACATGTTCCGCCCATGTGGGTGTGTCGACGCCCCTTTTTTTTTTCTAAGGCGAAATCGGGTTTACGATTTTATGGACGAAACAACTCTCATTCCCTTTTAAGGAATCGGGTTATGGAATTTGAAGAGTCGCCACCTAATGATTATAGTGCATTAGGACACTTTAAACAAAAAGAAGAAGATTTTTTGAAAAAAACCAGAGTTCGGGAAAGGGCTTGAGATTATCTCGAGAGGAATGTGTTAGGCACCCCTCAAGATCCACTAGTGTGGTTCCCGGCCATGCTTTAATTGTGACTTTAAAAGAAGGGGAACACGTAAGGTTTGCACATAGTAGTTACAAATTAGTTTGAAGGTTTTAGGAAAAAAATGACAAAAATGATTTAAAAAAGAGAGAAGGATTAATTGAAAGGAAACATAAATTTAAGAGAAACATTCTAGAAAATAAAGAAAAAGAAAGGGGTCCTAGGTTTAAATACAATATGGATCACATCGGAACAATACCCAGCAGTCACTCCTCAAAGAGGGGTCGCACGAGATATTAGCGCACCGGTCATCATATTCATATTCTACCCTTCCCGCCCCGTAAAGGTAATTTAAACGTGTGGACTGGTCACGAATGCTTATCGTGTGCTATTACCCGTCCCGTCCTATAGGTCCTAGAGGGTATTTAGTACCACTATTCATATAGGGTAAGAACTAGGCTGAACCCTTAGGTTTAAAGGTCAAAATGCTAAGCGACATACAAAATAAATAGGACTTCACTTAAAAGAATCATATAAAGAGCATGTAAAAGGCTCAAACATCCCTCCATATATAGGCATATAATTAGCACGTCTCAAACACATTTAAGGTCTAAAGAAATGAGACTTTAAAAGCTGCTTGTCGAAAGATATGTTACAATAGGAGCAGAAAACTTAACAAGAATTTCAAAAAAAGAAAAAGCTTGGTCGAAAATTTTTAGCATTTGAGAAAATGGCAGTAAATGTACAACAGTTTAGAAATCAGTAGTAAAACACTTTACAATGCACTTGAAAATGTATAATAAACTATAACGGATGTAGCATTCTGCTAAGAGCAAAAAGTAGCATAGTTTTGGACGGGAGAGGTAAAAACGTATAGCACAGATGCAAAACCATTCAGGATTTCAGAAATGTAAAAAGAGAGAGAGAGAGCAGTAAGTATTAGTGTTAAAATATACTTTTGAAAAAAATTACAGAAGATATTTGAGGATATAGTATTCTGATAAGTTTTAGAAAACACTAGTCCAATTCTGGACTGGAAAGGTAACTTAGTAGAAAACATTTAGAAGTGATTAAAAATGGGACGGGAGTTTAGTAGGAAAACCAAGCAAACTTCAGAGAGGTGAAAATGAGAAACAAGTTCAGACATTCAAAAAGGGCTGTATAGTCTAAAATAGGCGGAAATATGATTAATCGATTTATTAGGTCCTAAATATTGCCTAGGCATTATATATATTGCCTAATTGCATGCTTGATTTTCAGTTTTAAGAGAGACTGTTAGCCAGACTTATGTTGTTAACGAAGTTAGTGAGGCATTCAACAGCTGCAAATAGAGCCCTACGTACATGATATCTACTGCACATAAAGGTCCTAAAACATGGTATCTAAATGCAGTAGCAGTAACTTGTTGGTTATTAACTGATTATGATTAGAAAGTAAATAACAAGCTGAAAGTAAAAGAGCCTAAAAACAGGATTTCTAGTCATGTGAGATGCATGTCCTAGACAGGATGTCTATTGCACAAATAAGAAAAACCCTACAAGCATGTTTTCTACCCGTACCCCTTAAACTAAGCATGCATAGTCCCCCCATTTCCCTATAAACCCCAATCATTTGTTACAAATTATTACAAACCAAGGTAATTAAATTACAGTAGTGAAGAAAAAAAAAGTAAGAAGTTACTCTATAGGGATCCTTCAACCAGGTCCAAGTCTCCAACCTCACCTCCTTCGAGTTTTACAGCCTTTACCAAGGTTTGGGTGCGGCAAAGCTCCCTAAGGGCCCATTGGGGCCCTTGGCCAATATTAGGCACCCAAATAGATTAACATTGAATCAGTGCAAGTGTGGAATTACCAGCCTTGTGCATCAAAATTCAGTGGGTACTCAAGTTACCCGAAGCAATGCTTACACCAAGGGGGTAGAACCTAAATTCTAGGAGTAGTGAGATTGTGATAGAGTTTTAAAGAGATTGAGTTAAAAAAACAGTTTGAAAGAGGGTCCATAGAGAAACAGTTTTGAGAGAAAAGCAACAGAAGATACAATATCAGGCAAGCCCAAATAGGGGCAGAGGACATGGGGGACAAGTAACTCACAAAAGAGAACACAGTTACAAGCACTTCAGAACTTAAACAATCAAGCAGGTTTTAAACAGCATGAGATTGATAGATACCGGACAGATTCACACACCAGGAAAAGATTCACGGCTATTTAGTGGCTAAGAGGGTCCTGAATAACATGCTAATAGTGTACTGGGGTTAGGGGTAAGGAGAAACATGCAGGAAACAAGCACAGGGAGTAATGGGCATGCCAGACTAGGATAGGCATATTAATCAACACAGAGGCATGCTAATTGCAGTAAGAACAACAAAACCATAAGTAAAAACCTACCATAAATAAGAGAAAGTGCAATACAAATAGAAACATATTGCTTTGAAGCTGTAAATCAAATAGGAGACATACCAAATGAAGGCAAAGTGATGCAGGGCAGTAGTGAGCTATAATATGCTAAGTGGTGAAGAATAGTGTGTAAGGGAGTGAGCAGCAATAGCAGACCCAAGCAAACAGCAATGTAGAGAGTAATGGAACAGTAGTAGGCTAAAGTTCAGCTTGGGTTTCAAACCAGCTGAGTGACCAATAGTCTCAAAAGAAGTGAGAGAGATTGTGTAGAACAAAAGAGCACTGAATGTATTTTGTGTAAGAGAGGGAGTTCAGAATGAATTCTGTTTGTATTTTGAGTGAGAAGAGAAGAGGAGTACTTATAGTTTTTGAAAATCAATAGAGAATAGGGTAACAAGTACATAATTATAGAAACAGTACCAATTTGAATCAATCACAGGACCTAATTCCTTTAAACTAGGGATTCATGATTCGAAT
>MU745440.1:0-19262 GCA_026770625.1 Nicotiana glauca
ATCTCCCTGGATAATAGGACTTAGCTTTCAAATTCTTACAATAGTTGGTAAAATAATTCAGTTTAACACTCATCCTTGTTCCCAGCCACCAAACTAGGGCAGAAAAATCTTCTTTGTCCATCTATTTTGTTGAAAGCAGGCGCCCACCTGAAGAATAAGGGAATACATTTCAAAGTTGAAGCAGTCAGGCGCCCACCTGGATAACAAGGGAATATATTTCAAAGTTCAGCCAATCCGGCACCCACCTGGATAACAAGGGCATACATTTCAAGTCTTGGTAATCAGGCTCCCACCTGGATAACAAGGGAATACATTTCAAAGTTGAAGCAGTCAGGCACCCACCTGAAGAACAATGGAAGAATAATACAAGTCTTTTCTTTCAAGTTTAATATTCGGTAACATAACACGCCCAGTTATCAAACTGGGGCAGAAAATTTTCTTCGTTTTGTATGGTTGTTGCAAGCAGGAGCCCACCTGGAAAACAAGGGAATATCTTTTTCAAAGACAGCAAGCAGTAACCCACCTGAAGAACAAAGGGAATATCTTTTCAAATTCAGCAAGCAGGAGCCCACCTGAGGAACAAAGGGAATATCTTTTCAAATTCAGCAAGCAGGAGCCCACCTGAAGAACAAAGGGAATATTTTTTCTAATACAACAAGTAGGCACCCACCTGGAAAACAAGGGAAGTACAATCCAAATTCAGGTTTTTAATATCTGATAACACGATATACCCAGTCACTATACTGGGGCAGAAAATTTTCTTTGGTTGTCTATTTTGTCGTAAGCAGGAGCCCACCTGGAGAATAAGGGAATACTTTATCAAAGCAATCGCAAGCAGGAGCCCACTTGGAGAACAAGGGAATACATTCTCAAGCATCGCAATGCAGGAGTCCACCTGGAGAACAAGGGAATACCTTTTCAAGCAGTCGCAAGCAGGATTCCACCTGAAGAATGGACACATATTTCAAAACATTGCCAAGGCAACATCCAGAATTCCACTGAAAGAATACAAGATGCAAGTTCAAGGCAACACAAGAGCAAGTTTCAAGGCATAGATAGGATTTCTTGTAACTCATAAAGCATAGCTTAGGCTAGCTTCTTTTTATCTTTACATGGTGTAATAAGGGGGCCAGCAAGCAGTAATAGCAGCAACAACAGTGAAATCACAGCCTCCGGTAGTCCCAGCTACCAAACACTCCTGAACTACACTGACCTGATTCATGTTTAGCCCGGGATATGTAGGCAACCTCTGAAGCAGGGCGCGTTTAAACTTTTTAAAATGCTTCACACGGAATATGCGAATGGGCAAAAATCCCTCATTACCGCTCATTTGTCTTTGCACGAAAACTCTTCGTATTTCCGGGCAAAGAGGGGCAGTTGTGAGCACGTGATTTTTGCCCTATATATGAGTTATTCCCATAAAATTCAAACAAAAGATTTTTTCCTATTTTTACAATTTTTGAGAATTTTGTGTTAATTGTTTGCATGTTATTTGTGCATGTTAAGTCATATAAAAATACAAAAAAAATATGCATTTGCATTTAGAAATTTAATTTCACATTTTAGTATTAAGTAGGTATTAGTTCATTTTACAACAATTTAAGAAAATTACAAAATAATAGTCTTAGGCCATTTTAATTGATAATTGTTGCATTTTTAATTTTTAAATAATATTAGAAGTTAATTAGGTTTTGCTTTGGTTTTGCAAAAATAAAATAAAATAACATGCAAAGTAAAAAAAATAATAATAATAAAATACAAAAAGATGAAAAATAAAAAATAAAAAATACAATACAAAAGTAATGTGAGTGAAATACAACAAAAGTAAATAAAAGAACAAAGAAAGAAATGGGCTGTTAAAGAACTTGGGCCAATTACCCCAAGCCCAAAGAAAAACATCCGCCCCAGGCCCAATATCACCCCTACCCGGTCCACCCTCCCCCTTTCAATCAAAACTACGTCGTTTAAATCATTAAATCTCAGCCCTCAATTACCCTCATCCAACGGTCCATATGAATTCCGTCATTAACAAAAATATAACAAATATTATAACGAAAAAACCCTAGGCATTTAGACCCCTTCTCTGTATACCCCTGTAACGTCAATAACAACCACCCTATCTCCACCGCCCTCTACCGCGAGCCGCCACCCGGAAATCGCCTACGGCGGCGGCCGGCATCCAAATCATTTGAAAATTACACCATAAAATGGCCTTGGTTTCCTCTCTTCAACCCCACAAACCCCATTCTTTAAAAATGACTGGAACTCCTTGAATATTAAGTTGAAAGTTCCGATCAAAATCTCACTTCTCCCAAATCCGGTCAAAATCATACCTTGGGGTTTCCTTAACCCCCTGTCCCTAAATCCAAAGCCAAAAGCCTTCAACTCCGTTTCAATCCAGGCGAATTTTTAATCTAGGGTTTCCGCCGGAGTTTGAGTTTGCAGAAACGAGGTTCTAAATAATAGTATGTGCCCGTTTTGTTAAAAATAGGCATATAAGAGAAGTCAACTGAGTGAAGATCATTCCCTAGTTTGGAGGTCCAGATTCGGGCAAAGTGGTGAGTTTTCTATTTCATTCTTCATATCTCTTTTGTTTTGTGTCTCGACCACTCTCATTCTCTTCTTTTCTGAACAAAATAGCCAAGGTTCTGCTTTCAATTACACCTAGGGTTGTTCAAAATTAGTAGTTGTAGTTCAATCAAAATAAGTTCAAGGCCTGAAAAACTGTTCTATTTCTTTAATAACTGTGGTTTATTGACCTGTTAAGTGGTTAAAAGGGGGAAAAAAACACACAACAAAGCAATAATGGTCTTCTATTTTGTGCAATTTGATTCTGTGTTAGTAATTATTTGATAAATAGTTTAGCCTTTGTTTGAATACAATTTTAATTCTGTAGAATAAATTTTAATCTCTTTTAATTTTGTTTTGATTGTATTCGATCTGTTATTATAGAGTTATGGTTATACACATTCGTTTAGTTATTAGGGATGGTTATAGCTGATAGTGGTTTGGGTAAATTAGGAACCCAAAATCACAGGGGTCAAGGTTGGGATTTGGTTGGTAATTCTAAGTGTAAAGTGGGGGTGCTTTTGGGAATATCATAAATTCGGTAGTAATATTAGGGAACCTCAGGGGTAGTATGGGCATAGGAAAAGGGTAGTTTAATCAAAATTGGTAATTTTAGAATGCAAGTGAGGGTAGAATAGGGATTGTAAAGGGATAGAACCTTCTAGAGTGGGCTATAGTGTATGTTTTAAGTAAATAATTACACTCGTGCAACAAGTCAGAAAATAAGGGGGCAAAAGAGAAAAAAAGAGGACTAATATGTAAATACTAAAATTTGAATTTCCCCCCAGATTTACATCTATAAATATGCATTGAAATGCCTCGTTTCATAAGTTTTGGACCCCAAAAATTCCCCAAAAAAATATCTGATAAATTTCAGATCTGAAATTGAGATCTCAACTTCTTCTTTTAGATCTAAATTCCTTTCGAAAATCCAAAAAAAAAAATTCAAAATCCAATAGAAAAAATTCAAAATAAGAATATTCAGATCATTTTCGAGTTTGATTGATGCTTTCTGAATCATATTGGTTGTGTGATTGTCGTCTCTAAAATATTGGTTCAATTTCAAGCTCACTTGAGCTTATTCAAGCTGTTTGTGGAGATTTCCTGGATATTTTGGATTTAAAATCAGTCCTGTTACTGATCACTGCTGTTAGAAGTGCTTGCTGCTGATCCTCTTTCTTTCTTTTCTGTCCTTTTTCCAGGTATATTATCAAGCTCAAATTGTGGAGATTATTCTGAAGTTTAAATGATGAAAATATACGCGTGTTTTGATTTTCATGTTGCTGATAATTAGATCTTAGTATTAATTCATTGATTCATTTGATAACTGGATTGATTTGGACTGAATTGTATAAATTGACATATGGACTGTATAAAATTGTATAATTGAGGAACAGGTATATTTCGGACTGTTATATTGACTGTATAAAATTGTAGTATAACTGGATTGATTGGACTGTATTGCATAAATTGATAGCCTGTTATTCTTAGCTCAAATTTGGCACAGCAGTGCTCGTATATTTCAGTAAAGTGATGTCCTGAATTCTAGGACCATAAATAATTCATATATTGTCATGTTAAATTCAATTCATGACAAGTATAGGTCTGTAGTTAACACAAGTGAATCACTGGAAATAAGCATTAGGTATCAGTTCTGGATTGAATTCGAATTGATTAATAAGTTGATGGTTAAATGGATAAGTTTAGACATAAATTTGCTCACAATAACACTTGCAGAATCACGTGTTTCATATATTAGAAGAATGCTTAGTTTTACTCTTTCATTTTGAGTCTAATTGAAACGAAAATTAAGGTTAGAGTTACAAATGTTATTAATTGCTACAGTGATGTGCAACAAAGATTATTCCCGTTTATTATAGTTTCCATCTTGTTTGATTTTTCTGTTGTCAATAATAAAAGGATTTGTAGTAAAAGATAGGAGATATGGTAGCTATTTGAATATGATAAAAAAAAATGACAATGTGGTATTGGGCCCAAACAAGTTTAAGCGTAAAACAAGAAACAATGATGCTTTAAAATAAATAATTAGGAATGCGGGAAATTAATTCATAAATATGAAATTAAGTTTTGAATTAGGGAGCGGGTTCAAGCTAAAAGGATTTCTCCTTTTGTTTGAATCCGGACTTGAATTTATGACTCGAATTTATATTCATGAATTGATTAATCTTTTAGAGACAAAGAACAAAAAATTAGATACTTTAGTTTGGCTTTAATAAATAAAAATGAGACGAGCCTCGCCAAATCAAAAATACACAATCGCGGGGCCCTCATTAATTACTTATTAAAAGTACTTAGAAAATCGGGAAGGACCGTTTAGCGAATTTCACGGACCTCCCAAAAGATAATAAATACGTTAGCCGCTTTAGGCGCGATTTTTAATAATATTATTTTCCTAAATACGGGTGTGCATTTCATGCAACCCAAATCCAAATCCGAAAACGTCGAATAGGAATGTGTCGAGGATCCGGGTGCATTTCATATGACGTGATCCAAAAATATGTTCTTAAACGACGTTCACTTTCTTAATTAAAATAATTGACAAAAGCGGTAATTAATTCTAAAATTGCACAAGTAAGGTAACATGTATAAAGATTAAATTTTAGCCAAATATAACAGTTGAGCGACCGTGCTAGAACTACGGAACTCGGGAATGCCTAACACCTTCTCCCGGGTTAACAGAATTCCTTACCCGGATTTCTGGTTCGCGAATGTTAAACAGAGTCAAACCCTTCCTCGATTCGGGATTCAAACTGGTGACTTGGGACACCATAAATCTCCCAAGTGGCGACTCTGAATTTTAAATAAAAAAAAAGAATCCCTTTTCGATTGTCCTTAAATTGGAAAAACTCATTTCTTTATTATATCCCTTTCCGAGGTGTAGTAAAATGCCGAGTATAGCTGTTCGGAAAAAGGAGGTGTGACAAGCACTCGGCTTACCGTAATTCTCTCTCGAGCAACTACAATAATGTATCAGTCATCTTCTCTCGAATTACGCTAGCTCGTACTTTGTGACCACTCACTATGGTCACGTCAAAGCTTCATTATCTCTAATCTCGCTTTTAAACCCGCCGTATTGATCTCTCATATACCTTAGGAGTGATGTTGTTCCACAACCACCTAAATATGTATCCTTTCTCAAGCATACTAAATAGGCACAGTCAATCGATGTCCATTCAACCAACTAAAATAAGCGCGTAGTTAAATAAGAAGATAAATCCAAAAGTTAAATTATATTAAAATATAACAAGAATTCATCCTCCAAGAGGTTCCATCAAAACTATAGATAATAAATTAGCTACTTATAATAGTATGTAATTACAATACTAAAAGTCATAACCAAAAATGAAAAATAGGAAGAAGAAAGGAAAAACTCGTGGTTGAATATTCCGTCTTGCTCCTAGCGTATTCTTTCCTCCTTGGGTGTTGGCTTGCCCTAAAGTAGTGTCTCCCCCTCAAAAGGACATTTTATGATGTATTTGTATCAATAAGGGTTGATGTGGGGCATACTTGATCTCTCCTAATTCGAAAAGGGCACACTTAGTCGCGTGCTAGAGTTGGTGCAACGCGCGACTTCTGGCACGCTCCTAACTATTTTTTCTTCTTCTTTGTTCTTTTTTGTGCCAAGTCCAGTGCCAACCTCCATCGTGCACTGTTTTTTTTGTTCATTCCCTAGGCTATTTTGCGCCTACTTTCATGCAATGCACCAATTGTGGCACGCTCCCACGTCTTGCATCTTTATTTTTTTTGCATTAAACATCCAATTCTTGCTAACTTCCATCCAAATTTATTCCTACACACTATAAACATGTAATCAGCATATTATATGTTTATAAACATGTAATGTCCAGCAACTCACATAAAAAATAATATGCAATCATACTAAAAATATGCATTTTTCAACATTTATCACTACCTTACACTTAAACTATTGCTCGTCCTCGAGCAACATAAAATTAAGCACATGGAAAGTAACCCAATTTCAAAACATTCTCAAGCATCATAGCAATGAAAATGGTTTATATCAACTCTTGGAACCCAAGATAAGGGCTATTGACATCTTCCTCATTTTTAGACCAATGCCAAGACTATTTAAAATATTTGTGTGACTCTAGTAGCATCCTAACCTCAAAAATGGACTTTGCTATATCATCTATAGTGCCAGCTAAAGATATGAGTTCTTTATCTCTCATAAATCATGTGCCCTCACTAACAAAGCAAAGAGAGTAATCAGTCCGCACACTCAAATATGAATCCAAGTATAATTTAAGGACTCACATATTGAAAGAATTCGCCCACTCTCGCAAAGAAACTCTAATGCCACCCAAGTTTGTACCATAGGCTTGCTCGTAGTGTAAGACTTGACCAATTTAAGCTTGCGAAGTCTAGGATCAAGTAGGACTTTATAGGTTGTAATGTAGGCTAGGGGACGTGTCACGACCCCAACCCGGTTATGATGGCGTCCAGCACACTACTAGGCAAGCCCTATCATTTCTAATATTTAACCCAATTGATAAACAGAGATAGATAGATAAAATAGTGAATCACCAAACCATTTAAGTCAAAGATCAGGAAATATTGATAAAAATGCGGAAGTTTAACAAAATACAGAATATAGCCCAATCATGGACCCGGTGTCACGAACATGAGACTCTAATAAGGAGTGTCATTCTACTACAAGGTCTATCTAAAATCTGATAATGTGGGAAACAAAAGATAGGGATAGAGGGGAGAAATCTAAGGCTACGAACGCCGTGCAGCTACCTCGATGCTCCCGAAAGCTAACTCTACTCGATCAAACTGGATCTACTCAGATTGAGAATAACCTGGATCTGCACGCAAGGTGCAGGGAGTAAAGTGAGTACTCCGACCCAGTGAGTAATAAACATAAATACAGTCTGAAAGTAAGAAATCACAGAAAATACACAAGGTAACCTATATCTAACAGTTTGGATCAATATCGGTGTAAACATGTAAAACAATGATACAGTTAATGGTATAATGCATGATAAGATGCAACACATATAACAGTACACTATAGTACCCGCTGCGGCGTGCATCCCGCTCTACTTATTTAACGTCGACGGCGCTCGCTGGGGGTGTGTACAGACTCCGGAGGGGCTCCTACAGCCCAAGCGCAATATCAGCCATCTCGTGGCATCAAATAGGCTCTTGGCCTCAAGATAAATATATCATCGCCGCGGCGTGCAGCACGGTCCATATCATGGAAACACATCCTCACTATCGGGTCCTCGACCTATCTGAGTCAAATAAGTTCTCAGCCACTCGGGCATGACATACTATAGGGATGTCAACCTTCATATCCTTTTCATTTAATATTCATGATTAAAAACACAGTCCTTATATTACTTTAACAGTTGAAAACATGACTGAGAGTATAATGTATGCAAACAAGTGAGGAAAACTAGTGAAGATCCCTTAAGGATTCTACAGGTCGGCACAAGGCCCCAAACATGGCAATAAGCCCAATTCAAAGTGATAAGGTGTGCGTCTCAATCGCCAATATAGTGTATATAACACTCGGGATGGACCAAGTCACAATCCCCATTAGTAAATGACCCCGCACTCGTCATAGAATGCGTGTCACTCCTCAATATAGCATTACGATGTGAAAGTACGGGGTTTCAAACCCTCAAAACAGCATTTACATCAATGACTCACCTCTAGCCGGCCCAAGACTAGCTCTCAATGCCCTTTCCTCGCGAATCGACCTCCTCGCGCGTCGAATCTGTCCAAAACTATAATGAATACATTACAATAGGTTAAGGGGATATAACCCAATCGAAAAGACTCGAAAAATATTGAAAATCACGAAATTTGCAAAACTCGAGCCCCGGGCCCACTTCTCAAAAATCAGAAATTTTTACACCAAAATGCACCTTATCTCGACACGAGTCTATACATATCAAATTCACAAGAATCGGAGTCCATTTGACCCCTCAAATCCCTAGTTAAAACTCTCTTAAGTTTCAAGCCCTAATCTCCATTTTTAACCTTTAATTCCTTGGGTTTTTAGTGTTAATCCATGATTTTACACCATAATAACGTATTTTAAGTCCAAGAACCCATACCTGATGAAAGCCCTCGAAACCCTCTTCAAAATCGCCCAAAACCCTCTTAGTCCGAAGTGGAAATGTTGTGTTCTTCCAAAAATTCGCGAAGGTCAAATTAAATGCTTCTGCCCATTCCTCTTCGCTTCTGGGACCGAAATACCGCTTCTGCGGTTACCGCTTCTGCGGCCTTTCCACCACTTTTGCGGTTTTCCTTAAATCACCCAGGACCGCTTCTGCGGTGACCGTTTATGCGGGCTCTAGTCCGCTTCTGCGAAAAATGCCAAAACCCCAAAAATCGCACCTGCGACCTTCCCTACCGCCTCTGCGGAACCGCCTCTGCGGAACCGCCTCTGCGAAACCGCCTCTGCGGAACCGCCTCTGTGGTCCCTTTTTCGCAGATGCGGAAATACCAGGTACCGGCAACCTTAAAACATGCCAAAACTCCAAAACTCTCCGTTTAGCCATCCGAACTCATCCCGAGGCCGCCGGGACCTCAACCAAAAACACAGATGTGACCAAATACCTTACTCAAACTTGCTCGAACTGTCAAAACACTATAGTTAACATCAAAATCATCAAATTTCATCAAATCAAAGCCTAAGTTCAACCAAAACTTCCGAAACTCGCATTCGATCAAAAACCCGACCTAAACACCTCCGATTCAACTAAAATTTTGCATACATATCCAAAATCACCTAACAAAGCTACAACAACTCTCAAAATTCCATTCCGACCCCCGAATCAAAATCTCACCTACCAACCGGAATTCGCCAAAACACTAACTTCACCAATTCAAGCCTAATTCTACACCGGACCTCTAAAATCACTTCCGATCACACTCTTAAGCCACAAATCATCCCCCGAAGCTAATCGAATCACCGAAAATCATATCCGAGAGCTCTAACTAACTAGTCAACTTCCGGTTGACTTTTTCCAAAACAAGCTTTCCTTTAAGAGACTAAGTGTCTCATTTCCATCTAAAACCAATCCAATTCTACTCGATCACCTCAATTACCGATAATGAAGCATAGAGAAACATAATATGGGGGAAACGGGGCGATAACTCACGTGACAACGGGCCGGATCATCATATCCTCCCCAACTAAAACAAACGCTCGTCCTCGAACGGGTCAAGAAACATACCCGGAGCCTCAAACAGGTGAGGATATTTGCTCTGCAACTCCCGCTCGGTCTCCCAAGTAGCCTCCTCCACGGGTCGACCTCTCCACTGTACCTTCACTGAAGCTATATCTTTCGACCGCAACTTCCGAACCTGACGACCCAAGATAGCCACTAGCTTCACATCATATGTCAAATCATCATCCAACTGAACCGTGCTGAAGTCTAAAACATGAGACAGGTCCCCAACATACTTCCAGAGCATAGAAACATGGAATACCGGATGAACCCCCAATAAGCTGGGCGGCAAAGCAAGCATATAGGCCACCTCCCCAATCCTCCTAAGTATCT
Source organism: Nicotiana glauca (assembly GCA_026770625.1). Lineage (NCBI taxonomy): Eukaryota > Viridiplantae > Streptophyta > Magnoliopsida > Solanales > Solanaceae > Nicotiana > Nicotiana glauca. The sequence continues at coordinate 10,131 of MU745440.1, forward strand.
CAAAAGGCCCTATGAACCGCGGACTCAACTTTCCTTTCTTCCCAAATCTCATAACGCCCTTCATGGGCGAAATCTTCAACAAGACCTTCTCGCCCAACATGTAAGATACATCTCGAACCTTCCTGTCCGCATAACTCTTCTGACGCGACTGAGCTGTACGAAGTCTCTCCTGGATCACCTTCACTTTATCTAAAGCATCCTGGACCAACTCTATCCCCAATAACCTAGCCTCGCCGGGCTCAAACCAACTAACCGGAGATCTACACCGTCTCCCATATAAGGCCTCATACGGTGCCATCTGAATGCTGGACTGATAACTGTTATTGTAGGCAAACTCTGCAAGCGGTAAGAACTCAGCCCAAGAACCTCCAAAGTCAATAACACTAACACAGGCACGTAACATGTACTCTAATATTTGAATGGTACGCTCGGACTGCCCGTCCGTCTGAGGATGAAACGCTGTACTCAACTCTACCTGTGTACCCAACTCTCGCTGAAAAGTCCTCCAAAACTGGGAAGTAAACTGAGTGACCCTATTTGAGATAATAGAAACTGGAACTCCATGCAACCGAACAATCTCCCGGATGAAAATCTCTGCTAACCGCTCCGAAGAATAGGTAGTACACACCGGAATAAAGTGCACAGACTTGGTCAGCCGATCCACAATCACCCAAATCGAATCAAAATTCCTTGAGGTACGAGGGAGACCACTCATAAAATCCATAGTAATACTCTCCCACTTCCACTCTGGAATATCCATCAGCTGAAGTACACCACCGGGCCTCTGATGCTCATATTTGACCTATTAACAGTTGAGACACCGAGCTACATAACTCAAAATATCCTTTTTCATCCTCCTCCACCAGTAATGCTGTCTCAAATCCTGATACATCTTCGCGACACCTGGATGGATAGAATATCGCGAGCTGTGGTCCTCCTCTAATATTAACTCCCGAAGCTCATCCATATTGGGCACGCAAATCCGGCCCTGCATCCTCATCACACCATCATTGTTAATAGTCACATCTTTGGCATCATCATGCTGGACCTCGTCCTGAAGGACAAGCAAATACGGATCATCATATTGGCGCTCTCTGATGCGATCATACAAGGAAGATCGAGAAACCACGTAAGCCAACACTCGACTAGGCTCCGAAATGTCTAATCTCGCCATCCGATTGGCCAAGGCCTGGACATCAACTGCAAAGGGCCTCTCCCCAACTGGAATGTATGCCAAACTACCCATACTAACCTCCTTCCGGCTCAAAGCATCGGCCATTACATTGTGTTGACGCCCCCATTTTTTCTAAGGACGAAAAGCGGGTTTTGACATTATTGGTGGAATGACTCTTTTATCACCTTTCGGGGAATTTAGGTTATGGATTTTGGAGAGTCTCCACCTAATGATTATAGTGCATTAGGACATTTTAAAAGAAGAGAAGAAGATTTTAAAAGAAAACCAGAGTTCGAGTAAGGGCTTGAGATTATTTCGAGGGGAAGGTGTTAGGCACCCCTCAAGATCTACTAGTGTGGTCCCCGGCCATGCTTAATTATGACTTTAAGAGGAGTAGAAAGAAACACATAAAACTTGCATATAGTAGTTACAGACAAAATTTAAAATTTTAGAAAAAAATGGAAAGGACATAAGTGATTTAAAAGAGAGGGATTAACTGGAACATAAATTAAAAGAAACATTATACAAGTAAGAAAAGGGGAAAGAGATCCTAGGTTTAAATACAATATGGATCACATCGGTACAATACCCAGCAGTCACTCCTCAAAGAGGGGTCACACGAGATATTAACGCACCGATCATCATATCCATATTCTACCCTTCCCAACCCGTTAAGGTATTAAATGCGATTAGTCTCGTTTATTTATTGCATGCTAGTACCCGCCCCAACCTATCAGTCCTGGGGTGTTAGGAATTCTAATCCTAAAGGGGAAGAAAGGGGTAGAGGCATATATGAGGTTTTAAAAGGACAAAATGCTAGTAGCGACAACCAAAACAAATAGCAAATAAGGGGATTGACAAACAAATATGCAAGGCTCACATAAAACCCCGTAAGCCATATAGCATATAGTTTAGCATGCCTTTCACATACTGGTTTGGTCTTTAAATTAAACTTAAGTGGTTGACGGACTAGTTTAACACATAGAATCAGATAAAAAGTTTGCATTAGGCAACTCGGATCCAATTGTCGGAGATCGAAGTATTTTAAACAAATTATTCATAAAGCATTGACTTCAGACAAGAACCTAATGCATAAGAATTTAAATAGGAAGTTGAAAATTGCAGAAGTTCATAAATGACTTTGGATTCTGCAGATTTGTTTGAGTGAAAATGCAGGAGAGTTAAAAATGCAGAACACCTTAAAAGAAAGAGTGAATTAAAGGACTGTTTGGAAGATAACTTCAAGAGATGAGCAGAAAATTTACAAGAATTGCTTCGGACAGATTTGCAGAAATTTAAAAAAAAAACAATGCAGGCTCATAAGAGTTTTATATTGAAAACGCGACACTGAAACGTAAAACCAGTTACCCAGTTATTATTACTCAAACAACTTAAGCGAGACAGACTCGTTCTGGATTTTAGAACTTACTACAGAGTGGATAAATGGATGGCAGGTTTGGTTATCCTATAGTTTAGACTAACGCGTATGCATTTCCTACAGACATGGTTTCAATATGCAACTTCTTACATGAATATTAAGTCCTATAGACAGGGTTTCTAATGATTTGCAAGATGATAAAACATTAAACCCTATAGGCAAATTTTCTATGTCCTGATTAAAGAAACATTATTGTGATTAAACTAGTTGCGAAATGAATATTAACCTATAGTTTTCCTAGCGTTTATGCATTTCCTGTTGGCATGATTTCTATATGCAACTTGTTACATGTATATTAGGTTCTATAGGCATGATTTCTAACGATTTGCAATATGGACTTGAATATTAAACCTATAAGCATGATATCTAAATGATTGACTTATGAGATGTTAAAAACCTATAGGCATGATCTCTAGGTAGTTTAAAGCATTGAACTTATAGGCATGATTTATAAGCGATTGAATAACAACATTAACCTATAGGCATGGTATCTAGGTGCTTAAAAATATTAACTTATAGGCATGATATCTACCCTTTTATGCGTTAAAGTAAACTAAATGCCTCCCACACCCTTTCACTAATATTCCCCGAGTTCTTGTTTTACAAGATTATTACAGAACCAGAAGAAAGAAAGTAAACAAGAAAATACATCACAGCCTACAGCTAGATCCGAGAAGGCTAATTCAATCTTAATATCCAATAACATGTGTTTCACCAAATTCGGGCTCCAGATTTCCAAGGCCTTCTCTTATTCAAAGTGTTTCAAGGTTCCAAGGAGCCTCAAGAGCTCCAGGCAATGCTTACACTCTGAATAACAATTGTTGTAATATAATAGTGCAGTGTAGAATTGCCAGCCCTTAGGCATCCAAATTAAGAGGGAGCTCATGGGTCCCAAAGCATGGCTTTCCAAAGAGGGGCAGAACTTAGAAACTAGGAATGAGTGCAAAGTAAGAGAGAGGGAACCATAGTAGTGGGTGGTCATACCCAGCCATGGCATAGACTGGCACACCTGACCCTCTACTTGGGCCAAACAATTAGGAGCAGAAGTCAGACTTGGGCCTGGACGGTGATTAGGACACCACCAGACTTGAGTCAAGTCTCAGCACATAAAAGGGAAGAGGGAATGGGAATGGATTTGAGTAGAGGTTCCAAGGAACCTGGTTCCAAGTCATGGATGGCAATGATAGAATGTTGCCATAGAATGTTACCATGACTCAGAACTGCACTCACACAAATAAAGGGGTAAAAGGAACAGGGAGTCATATAGGAAAACATCTACAGAAACATGAAGACAACAAGAAAGCATAATAAATTAAAGGTGCTGAAACATAAAGGGAGAAGCATAACAGACATAGTGAAGAATGCAGGACAGAAGGAGAGAAGTAAACACATAGTTAGAGGCTGTTATTTAACTTAGAGGAGACATACCAGTTGCAATTTTCTTTTTTAGAACAACAAAATAACAATAGAAGATAAGCAGGTAAACAACCAGGGAGTCAGCAGGAGCAAATTTAGAAAACTTCAGCAAATGCTTGAGAGTTCAGAGGAATTCCAGAGTATTTCCACAGTAAGGAGAAAAGGGAGCAGGGTGTTCAAAGAAAACAGTAGTAGAGAAAGTAGTAGAGAGAGCAGTAGAGAGAGTAGTAAAAGTATATTTTGGAACAGAGGGGGTTGTGTGTTGTTATGAAGAATGTGCAAGAAGAACTGTTGTTCAGTGTTGAAAGGCTGCCTCCTTTTATAGCGCAAAAGCAAGTAAACAAAGGCAAGGAAATAACACTTCAGCCAGTCACATAAAGATCTCCCTTAGTTTAAGGGATTTGATTTCAGACGGCATGAGTAATTAAGGAAAGGAAAAATAATTAAAACCTTTATAGCAATAAAACAAGGGGTAAGTATATAGAAATTATTTAAGGCAAGGATCCCATGGTACACGGTTTTGAGAGAATAAGGAAAGTAAATCAATCAGACGGCCAGAAATTTAAAAATTTTTGAATGAACATAGTCAGAAAAGGGGGAAGAGGTTTGATTGTAAAATCAGTAATAATCAATCGAGCCTTAGTAAACAGAGATTGGTATCGATCACGAGTTGGCAGAATCATTTCGAAAGAAAAACACTTGCATATAAAGCATACTAGTATCAAACAAAGAGAGAGGACAGGCATAGGAAGTTTCAAATCACAAGCAAAAGAATTCCAATTTAATTATAAACTCGGCATGAGTTCGAGTGAGCCCAAGGTTTTAGAGTAGAACCCTAGAACCAAAAACTCGCAAAAAATCCCAAACATAGGGTTTCAGCTCGAGTAGGATACAGAAAAGAGAAGGCAAGCCCTCATAACAAAACATAGAGAACTCTTTTAGAGTTTCATGAGAAAGCACACAGATACACATAGCAAATCAGAAACAGTAGAGTGAAAAATTGTAAAGAACAAGTTTAAGAGAAAGCTTAAAACTCAAATAAGTTCAGAAGAGAAGAGAGGTGACATAGAACTTAGGAAGTAGTAAAAACACAAGTTCAGAAACCCAAACGAATCCAGTAAAGGCAAACAATCTCAGTAGGAGAAATAGTAAAAGAACATGCGAGGTAGACATGTAAGCATACTTGTAGAAAAACCAGTAGAAGCAATAACAGAGCAAAGATAGGGAAACATGCATATTAACGGCAAATCAAGCAAAAACACATAAGACATGACATGAACAGATAGATTCGCCTAAAGAAAGAAGAAAAAGAGTCATTTTTTATTTTGAAAACCCTAAATTGAACAGACTAATAAAAATAGGGAAAAGTATCTAGAACTCGAGTAGAACACAGATCTGTCACAGAACTAAGAACAAAGGAAGAAAGAACCTTGAACAAGCCCATTTTTAGGGTTTCGCAGAAACCCTAGGAATAAGAAGGCTTGGAAAGATCTGGTCTTGAACAAGTCTGGACCACGGCTGGCCCTTTCAAAGCTCGAACATGTTGGAACGGAGCCGGAGAAACCAAAAGAACTCAGATCGGCGGAGGATCTGAATAGGCTTTGTTGAAATCGAGCCTCAAAACCTCGAACAACCACGATTTGGGGGTGAATGGAAGAGGGTACAGGCTATCCATGGCCTGGGAAGCCATGGACGTCGGTGGATTTGGTCGGAGAGGACGTTAATGGTGGCTAGGGTTTTGAGTGTTAGAGAGAGTCTGAGAGATGAGGGAGTTTGAGGGCGGCTGTTTGGATAGAATGGATTAGGGTTGGGGTAGTTGTGAAACTAAAAAGGAAAGGAGAAATGGTGGCAGTTGATCAAAATGATCAACGGCCTAGATTGAATGGGGTGACCGGGCGGGTTAGGTGAATTGGGTTTGAGGCAGGTCCAAATCAAAAAGTGGGTCGTTTAATTGGGTGTAATTGAGGTGCAGAATTGGGCTACAATTGAAAGCAATTTGAGGCCAAAATTGAAATAGCTATTTTTCCCTTTTGAATTTATAAAAATAGTAAAAGATGTTAAAAATAAAATTAAAAGCACTAGGTTAGCAAACCATATGTAAGTATTAATTTAAAAATATTGGTATTAATTTTGTAATTAAAATTGCTATTACATCTGGAAATGGGCTAAAATTGCAATTTCATGCAATTTAGTTTTAAAAATACCAAATGGACTCGTAAAATTATACAAAAATCATGTAAATTATGTTTTTATGCAAACTGTCAGAATAAAATAAACTATTCTCCAAAATGTAATGCTTTTGGGAATAATTATTTGGATTTATGGTGTAAAAATAGGCCCTAAATTAGTTTAAAAATCCTTTAAAAATGCCAAAATCTTTTGGGATGCTCGTATATGCATACATATGCTATTTTGAGAGTATTTTGAGTATAAAAATCTATAGGAAAAAATTGGGTATCAACAACTGCCCCTCTTTACCCGAGGAGGATGAAAGAGTTGTCGGGTAAAGACAAGATAGCCAATTTTGACCGGAATTGGCGATTGTGAAAGAATTCTGGCCGCGCTCCAGTTTCTGAGTTGCCTACATATCCCTAGTTTTATAGGAATCAGGCCATATGTAGTTCAGGAACCAATGTTGGGGATTAGGAAAAGAATGGACACGATGGTCTAATTTGAGAAAGGTTATGAAGTCGAACAGGTTGCGAAAAACCGGAGCGGGAGCGCTCCTGCTGAGACGGCCGTTTGCTAGCCGGTGTACCTATGAATGAGCGATGCAGTGTATATTGTGCATAATTTAAACATGATGCAAGTTCCCGTTGGACCATGAATGTTGTCTTCGGACGGTTAGGATGACGTCCTCGGACTATGATGTCATGGGCCATGAAGAGCATAAAAGTAAAGATTCGCAAGCCATGGAATGGTGTTCTTGGGCTATGCAGATGGTGCCTCCAAAATATGACGCCTTTGAATAAGTTGGCGATCTTTCAGCCCATGAGAAGGTGGAAATCTTTCAGCCAAATAAATGCAAATGGTGGCGATCTTTCAGCCAGAGTGGGATTTTAAAATGCTGATGGCGATATTTCTGTCGTTCGAAAAATAAAGCGGCGATATTTCAGCCATGCAGGATGGAGATAATGCTTAGTCTCGGAAGGGAGATAGGTAGCCTTATGCAATGCAGATGGAGACAAAGGTTAGTCTCGAAAGGCAGATAGGTAGCCTTCTTCAGGATGGAGGTAGAGCTTAACCTCGGAAGGCAGATAAGTAGCCTTATGCAGGATGGAGGTAGAGCTTAACCTCGGAAGGCAGAAAATAGCCTTATGCAAAAATGCAGATGGAGACAGAGCTTAGTCTCGAAAGGCAAATAAGTAGCCTTATGCAGGGTGGAGGTAGATCTTAACCTCAGAAGGCAGAAAATAACCTTGTGCCAAAATGCAGATGGAGACAGAGCTTAGTCTTGAAAGGCAGATAAGTAGCCTTATGCAATGCAGATGGAGACAAAGCTTAGTCTCGAAAGACAGAAGAATAGCCTTATGCAAGATGGAGGTAGTGTTTAACCCCGGAAGGCAGAAGATAGCCTTATGCAATGCAGATGGAGACAGAGCTTAGTCTTGAAAGGCAGATAAGTAGCCTTATGCAAAAAATGCAGATAATGCAAAGAGTGAATAGTAATGAAATTTTCTTAGCTGACGACTGATTGTGATATCGTGGCTGCTGGGGATGTTAGGTGTAGATGGTAACTTTGCGAATGCGTGATTGTTCCTCACTCCTGAAGAGCACGAGTGTGTGAATGAATTCAATAATTTGCGACCTGGAGTGCCTGCATTCAAAGAAAAATCATAAGTTCCGTAGAGGGGGAAGGTTAATTCGTATTCCCTAGCCCTTGACGTTACGCATCATTGGGGTAACGTTGCTAAACGACAGCGATGCGAATGATATTTATGCATGATTTAGTATAATGTAAGTATAAATTTGAAAAATGGTTTTATTTTGGATGAACCAACAACTGCTGACGGCCGTGCTGAATAACTGAAGGCGGAGCTGCTCCGGAATTTTGAGGGTCCTCCTTAAAATTCTGCCCCAGTTTACTGGTCGGCGCTGATGAAGAGACTGATAACTTGACCTCCTCAAAATTCTGCCCCAGTTCCAATATCGGGGAAAAATGGAATTTTTATTAAAATGTGACCGAACCCATAGGGCTGCCAACGTATCCCCTCTTGAACAGGAATCAGGTCAGGCGTAGTTCAAATTACATCATGAAAGAAAAACATATGATCAAATATAGTATCGTTTCACGGTGTCTGAGTTGATTGGCTTCAGCTAGACTTCTCCGTCCATTTCTACGAGAATAAAGGCTCCTCCAGTTAGAACCCGGTAAACCATGTACGAACCCTGCCAATTGGGAGAGAATTTCCCTTTGGCTTGATCTTGATGCGGAAATATTTTCTTCAATACCAGTTGTCCTGGCGTGAACTTCCTTAGCTTAACTCTCTTGTTAAAGGCTCTGGACATTCTGTTCTGATATAATTGACCGTGACAAACTGCATTCATTCTCTTTCCGTCTATAAGGGCTAATTGCTCGTAGTGACTTTTGACCCATTCTGCATCATCTAACTCTGCATCTTGTATGACCCTCAAGGAGGGAATTTCTACCTCGATGGGGATGACTTCCTCTGTACCATAAACCAACATGTAAGTGGTTGCCCCGGTTGATGTACAGACTGTGGTATGATATCCAATAAGGCGAACGACAACTTCTCATACCATTGCTTGTGCCTTTCGATCATCTTCCTTAGTATCTTCTTGATATTCTTATTGGCTGCTTCCACAGCCCCATTCATCTGCGGTCTATAAGCTGTAGAATTGTTATGTTTGATTCTGAAAGTATCACACTTTGCCTTAATCAGGTCGCTGTTGAGATTGGAACCATTGTCAGTGATGATTGATTCCGGAATTCCGAACCGACAAACCATACGATTGCGGACGAAATCTGTTACAACTTTCTTGGTTACTGCTTTGTATGATGCTGCTTCAACCCATTTGGTAAAGTAATCAATTGCCACTAGGATGAACCTGTGCCCATTTGATGCGGCTGGTTCGATTGGTC
>MU745442.1:8632-23836 GCA_026770625.1 Nicotiana glauca
GCAATCGGACATCAAATTGAGTTCCAAATCTCCAATTTTAGAAAAACCTAGGTTCTACCCCCAAATCTCCAATTTTAGAAAAACCTAGGTTCTACCCCAAACCCCCAATTTCACCCGTGAAATTCATTGATTTTAAGTGGAAAATATATTAAATAATGTAAATGATTGAAGGAATTAAGGAAAAATCGACTTACAAATGATTTGGAAGAAGTTTTGTCCTTGAAAAATCGCCCAAAGGAGTTGTGTTTTGAAAATGGGGTGAAAAATATCTTAAAATCGACTAAGTATGAAATTGTTGGGTCCATGATATCACATTTGCGAACTGGGGTTTGCAATTGTGAACTCTGACCCGACCAAGTTTGGGAATTGTGGATACTTGTTCGCATTTGCGAACTATGAGGGAAGTTGGGAGGTTCGCATTTGCAAACCATGAGGTCGCATTTGCGAAACCTCACCTTCGCATTTGCGAGGGTATAGTTCGCATTTGCAAACTCTGCCAGGAATTAAGAGCTTCGCATTTGCGAGTTGACCTTCGCAATTGCGAGCTCGCATTTGCGAAGCCTGCAGGTCAGTTATTGCAGCAAAATTCCCGAGGTTAAAAAAGCACTCCGACACCTATCCAAAACTCACCCGAGCCCTCGGGGCTCCAAACCAAATATACACACAACCTCAAAAATATCCTACGGACTTATCCGCGCGATCAAATCGCCTAAATAACATCATAATATTGAATCAAGCCTCAAAACTCATGATTTCCTCCAAATTTTTCATAAAACATCAAATTCCCATTTTAGATCCGAAACACGTCAAACGACGTCCGGTTTCAACCAAACTTTACAGAAAGTACTTAAACCATATTTAAGACTTGTACCGAACACCGAAACTAAAGTACGGGCCTGATACCATAGTCTTTTAAATAAATTTCAATTCCATTTTCCTTAATTATTTCCAGAAAACAATTTCACATAAAAATTCATTTCTCAGACTTGGGACCTCGGAATTCGATTTCGGGCATACGCCCAAGTCCCATATTTTCCTACGGACCCTCCAGGACCGTCAAATCACAGGTCCGGGTCCGTTTACCTAAAATATTGATCGAAGTCAAATTTATTCAATTTAATATCAAAATTTAGCATTTTTCTCACAGAATTCATATCTAAGCCTTCCGGACCGTGCACGCAAATTGAGGCAACCTCGGATGAGGTTTTCAAGGCCTCAAAAGTATAGAATGGGTAAGAAAATAAGTGATGACCCCTTTGGGTCGTCACGCGACATTTTAATGAGGTGGCATATAGATGGTTAAAACTAAACGATTTTTAACTCAACTTAGTAACTTTACAATGTGATATAAATTAATTCAAAATATAGTATTTAAGTGAGACAATGAAATTTCACTGTATTTTGTTTATTTAATTTCTAATATATCTGTTTTGTTTCCTTAATGGCATTAAAACCGATCTTGAGATACTTGGAGGTTTTATTTAATTTTCAAAATGTCCATATAATTTGAATATACATATAAGTCTCTATATTACAACTGTCTTTATGCTAGTAACGATAAAATATTAATTTTATTGGACAATAAAGTGGGTTTAGAATTATAATTTTTCAAATATTTATTTTTATTTCAAGCAATCTTTCCTGTTCTTTCTTGATTTTATAACAAACGAATAATATAATAATGAGTTTTATACAAATTTGGAACAACTAACATTGTATTACTAATGCAGATACTAATGCAGAATTTCAGAAAGCAGTACAACATTTTAGCCCTACAGCCATCCCTGAAAAGTGTGGCCTAAGATGTAAAGAAGTGTAGCATTAGCTCTAAGGCAACACTTTACGGCTTTAGGCTACGCTTTTAGGGGATGGCCTAAAGCACCGTAACCTTTGAGTTATGACCACGCTTTTTACATGTTGCCGTAGTATCCACACTTCAAAAGTATGGCTGATGCACTAAAAAAGCTACACTTTATATTTCCTCTATAGCCACACTTCTATGACGTAGAGCTACAATTTTGAAGCGTGGTCGTTTTTGCTTTATAGACCACACTTTTAGAGCGTGGCTTCTAAAGCAACTGTGATCAAGCATGGCGTCAAATTGCGTCACATTTTCTAAGCGTGGCATGCTATTGTCTACGCTATGAAATAATTTTAAAAATATTTATATTTACCACAATTGTGTGGTTTAGAAATTATTTTTGCCTACATTAAACTCTATATTCACATTTATTTCAAGTACATACATTATGATCTCAAGCATCAAATTAAATAATAAGTAACAGAATAAAAATAATTCAAATGCATATATTTGAAATAAACTTCAACAAAAAATATGATTTGCATAGTATTATACCCATATTAATAAAGCACTACTACTTCAAGAGGTTCACTAGCAATGAACTATTCAAAATCGAATGTTTTTATAACAATAAACGTCAGTATCATTCAAAAAATCTTCATCATTCACGTCAATAGGTCAAATTCATTTGTGGCCACCATTTCCAATTACATCATCCGCATTTTCCTACACAATCAAAATAAAATTAAAAATTAGAAAAAAACCTATATATAGTATGCATTGGTTATAACAATATGTCTTACTAATAATTAATGAGGTAGTTTTTTGAAAGTGTGAAATATAAATACCTTTTCAAGATTCGGAGCATGAGTTGAGCCAGAAGAATGTGGTAGATTTTGACCTCTTATAACTCGTGCACTATTTGCATCAATCGGTGAAGGAATATTAGATGCGGCACATCCTTGTATATCATGAAAATTCAGTTCATGGTTGTTTTGCACCACTTGACTAAGAAAAGATCGCATTTCTTCTCTCAACATTTCCTTCATTTCTTGTTTCAGAGAAGTCATTTCATTGGCATGCTTTTGTTTAAGCTTGGTGATTTCTTCATCTTTTTTCAGAAAGCTCGTCGTCACCGATCTACCATAGCATCTAACCCGACCAGGTTGTTCCTTTCCAAACACAACCCTAAATGCATCATCTGCTGTATCTCCGGAACTTTGACGATTCTGAAGTTCAGACTATAAAAAAAATATTACTGGAGTAATGAAGGATTAATGGAAGATAATGAAGGTAAGCAGCACCAGAGTTTGAATTTACAGACTGAAGAAGTGCAACAAACTGCTACTGTCAACGAATGTGTTGTTACTGGTGTTCCTAAGGCTAGTGTTCAGGTGGATACAAGAAATAATGCAAGGCGAGATAATGGACAGCAGGGTGATGGAAAACAAAGTGTAACAGATGGCCAACGCTTGAATAAAAGGCAACAGAAAGAAATCAACCATAATTGAGATGAGGTGAATTTCTCAAATCACAGAAAATGTTACAAGACCTTCTCCTTAACAGTATGACCAAAAGCTGCACCCATCAGCCATGACAACTACATAATACAGAGAACTTACCGCTAGCAAAGTTACCTCATGCATTGGATCATAACTTCTCCTATCAATTATCAAAGACCAAGAATAATATATTGAGCAAAGGCTAGCTGCCTAACAATAACATGATACTATGAAAACATGATGTGATATAAATAAGATAAAAGTTGATCAACCAGTTGCTACTCTAGGTAAATCAGCTGGAAAACTAGCAGGTGAAACTGATGCAAAAAAGGAACTACAGCAGGCCACAATTCCCAGCAAAGTTACTGGAAAGTCTAATAGACAAGAGAAAGGGGCTAAAGTTTGGTCAGTTGTGTCACCTAGTAAAAAGGCTTCTACAGATACTGGAAGGAGATTGCAGCATCTTGAACATGAGGCAACACCAAATACCAGTCATCCAAATACAAAACATAGTGTAAAACAAAAGCAGAAATCAGAAGTTACAGTTGCTCCAATACGTGGCTCAAAAGACATGGTTCTTGTCGACGATACAAAGGCTGTGGAAAGATGTTCATTCAAGCAGTAGCAAACGTCCAGAACATGGTTAAAAGATGTTCATTCAAGCTAGAAAATAGTTCCAGTTTCAAGCAGTAGCAAACGTCCAGAACATCAACAGCTTATTGAAAACAATCCAAAATCAGTTGAACAAATGCACAAGAAAGGACAGCAAAAACAGAATGCAATTGCTCCAATTATCAGTTTCTAGGAAAGAACTTTACTGGATGAGATGATAAGTCAAAAACCTCAAAGATGTGCATATTCAACTGGATCAAAAAAGACTTCACAAAGGATGAAAGCTTCAGTGGCAAAGAGACATGAACCAGGTAGTGCAAAGAGAAGGCATCAACCATTACAGATGGTTCTACAAGAAGAGGCTAATCAAAAACTAGAAATCAACTTACGTCTTGCTAGTTCTGATGAAGCAGAAGAAGAGGAATTACTATGTAATAACAAGATCTTAACTTTTATCATGACTTACTATTGCAACTTGAGTATCTGTATGAACTTCTTTTCCTTTCTTTGTACGGTTGCAATAAACATTTCGGACATTGATGGTTCCTCGTTGTTCTCTTTGGTTGCACGCTACAAATTAAATCAAAAGAAAGTAAAAAATAAACATTACTGTATTCCGACAAAGAAAATGGAAGTCAAAACTTTCATAAATTGTCGAGTAAAAGCTACCAATGCTACGCGTATTCTTCCAAAATTAATAGGTCTTATTCGATGCCTCCACTTTTATTTTTTCTTGTTTTCAGAATTTAATTGGCACATGGACTAGCACCAAAAAGAAGTACATTAGTCAATAAATCAAAAAGAAAAAAAGATATAATGCAATAATATGTTCAAGTGTAGAAATACACAATTTAGTCTCACTTGGACATTTGAATCCTTCCAATACTCAATCAATTGGCGAAATTGAACTTCTGGTATCTCATTCGGTCGATTTTGTAGCATGTCTTCATCAGTAGCATTCTTATTGAAATATTTCAGCTTAATATTTCTCTTGTGTCGCCTCCAAGCATCACGAAGACCGGTCATTACCCACTTCTCTCCTTCTGCTGGAATTATGAACTTGGACTATGCAAAATAACGTATATTTAGCTTCACTTAGTAGGAAATATACAAAAAAGTATACATTTAAAAAATTGAATGTTCTTACGTTGACATATTCCCACATTCATCGCTTAATATCCTGTGACACAGCATGCCAACTAGTATGCACCAAGGTGATAAATCTCGGATTTCTTGCAATTGTTCCTATATAGTTGGTCAAATCAGACACTCGCTTGTCAGTTGGTCCCATTGCTTGTCCTTTGTCAAATGTCACCTCCTCTCTTTCTTCAAAACTTCTTGCATGAATATTCTTACATGTCGTTTGCCGTCGAACTCTTTTCTTCTCTAATATCCCTGGATTAATGTAACATCATGCCATAAGGGAAAAGTTTCAATATGTAAAAGAATTAAAAAATTTAAGACATACCATCCGCAGCACTATCAATGTTTACATCCTCATCTCTAACAAACTCATCGTCACCAACTCCTGCTTGTGCATCAAAATTATCCATTTCTATTTCATGCTCATCAACAATAGGGGATGACATAAATCTGACTTCATCTACTGGTTGGATATTAGGAGAATTGTCACCACCAACGTGTATCCCATATTTTTTTAGAAATTGATTTACACTCGTCGACGGTAGGACCGAGTGTCTTTACCTTTTTACAGCTTTGTTGCTCCTGAATATCAAGTTGTTTCTCTCTTTCACCTTGTTTTCTTCCACTCACACGTAAAGTGTTAAGATCTTTCTTTGAAGAAGACTGGAGCATGGATGTGTGCAAAGGTAATTTATTCATTCTTTTCTTTTGAATTTGCTCCTCCAATTGAACTAACCTCTGTTTACTTTGTCCTCTTTTTGCAATGTTATGTGAAGTGTTCGGATCTTCCCTGGAAGGCGATTGGATCATTGATTTGTATATAGGCAATTTACTCATTCCTAACCATTGAACCGACTCATCGGATCGAGTTAACCTCTGTCTTCTTTGTCCTTCTATTGTTGTAGGCATATTATTCTTTCTTTTAAATCTAAGTGATACCTGCTCTTTTACATCTTTATCCTTGTGATTACTTGCGAGATTTTCTCTCTTAATTTGAAGAATTTTCGCCAATTCGGCACTTGATCGGTATTGAAAATCAAAACCTATATTCTTCATTGGACTTTCAGCTTTGTTTGGATTCGAAACCTTTTTCTTTAGAGCTGCTGCTTGATTCATCCTTCATACAAAGAAAAAAAATATTTTAGTCTAGCAACTAGTAGGAATACAGAACACTATGCAGAAAATAGACATTTAAGACCAAGCTAGAACCTGGCCATTATTGGAACTTACATGAAACTAGAAACTGCTGACCTTATTTGGAATGTAATTGCCCAGCCTAAACACAGAACAAAAAATTGAGGTAAAAATGAGTAAAGTCTGATCAAGTTTTTCAGAGACAATGAAAGTGCAGTACAAGCAGAACAAAAAGGAGCTGAAATTGAAAAGCATAATGGAGAGTATTCTTAACAAAAAACAAATATAATAAAACAGATGCACGATCCTTGTCAGCATCATTAGCACAAAATCAGATGTCAGTTTCCACAGGGTGTGCACAAAGCATCATTAGCATCTAACTTTTACTTTCTTATTTTCTCAACTTTTACTTTCTGGGCAGAGAATCAATTTCTAAAGGAATGAAAAGTAGTAAGGGTGAGGACTAGAATGCACATCAGTCATTTAGCAATAAGAAGGCTCCAGTTAACAAAAATAAGCATGGAAAACAGCAGCACTGGAAGCAGGCTAGTCTTGAGGCAGAACAAAAACTTGGACAACTACAAGGTGATGGAAAACAGCAGCAATTACCAAACACACAGAATTTTTCGTCTGCAGTTAACCAGATTACCAAACAATGTCGAGACTAGAGAAGGAAGTGGTACTATACCTGAGATCAAGATTCTAAAGGAGAAAAGCAATCTGTAGCCTTGGATGATATCTGCTTCCTCAAAATTTCTAGTCAATAATTTTTTTTAGTTGAATGAGCACCACCTGATAACAATAGAAGAAATATGTATACTTTAACACATTTTTCAATACTCTAATAATAAGATTAGTTACAAATTCATAACTACAATATGTACTTACTCACGTTCACTTCCCACGATATTTAGTGCAAAACTAGAGGACTTAAACCTCTTTTCATATATGATGTAATATAGTTCCTCATGCTATGAAACTAAATTGACGCACACTTAATAGTAACCAAATGGTTTAGAAACCAAAAGTGACACCCTAAAATTATATGAGCACAAAATATATATGTATAAGGAAGAAACCATCAGCAAAAATAAAATTTAATAATAGAACATGACAAAATAGACAAGGACACATCGGCAAGCAAATATCATCCATTTGAGTCTAAAGCAAGTATCTACTAATCTTTAATGTGCCTTGAGTCGTTAATCAAGAAAGGGATGAGCTATATTCTTATTTTAACTATAATAAAACTCATAATGTATCCTCAGAATCAAACTCGTCGTCCTCCGATTCAAACTCGTCCTCTGTTTCAAACTCGTCTTCTGATTCAATTTCAAGTTGTTCTGCAAGAAATCCTTCTGGAGGCACATCAATAATCGTTGCTTGTAAATCATTCCTTACTAAGACGACTTCATCATTATCATCCGGCATAGATGGGCCTGTCTAATGTTCAGACGGCTCATTTTCATAACAATGTAGGGCATTAGATTCAATTTCGTCACTTGTGCTAAATAAGTCTCTCGGGACAGTCTTCATAACATAATGTTTATCTTGATCAAATGGATCTTGCACATAGAAGCATTGGTGTGCTTGATATGCTAGAATAAAAGGCTCTTCCTGATAGCATTTCTTATAAAAGTAGACATAAGTAAGGCCATAAATATTCTCTTCAACCCCATACCAATCGCACTTAAACAACACAACTTTAAAATGGCCATAGTAGTCTAACTCAACTATATCAATTATTCTACCATAATAAGTCAAAGTCGCATCAACTGGATTTTTATCCTTTGAGCTTGCAAAGCTTGTCGTTAGGGCATCTAATGTAACACCACTATTTTGCGTTTTACGCCTTGCATCACGCTGCCTCGTATGGAATCTATATCCATTAATGAGATACCCAGAATATCTTTTGGAAATTGAATTTGGTCCTATGGATAACTGTTTTATCAGATCGGACACATCCTCATGCAATACACGAGTTTCAAACCATTGAGAGAAGTTTTAACTATGATTTTTGTCCTTGCTCCATCTAGATCCTCGCCTCTGATTATTAACCTCCACCTCATGTTCTCTACAGAACAATAATTTTTATTTGTTTGAAAAAGATAAATAAAATAATTTTAGAATTATCTACGTAAAAAAATACTACAAGGGAACAAAATTAGCTGATATATTCTTGAACTTCATCACAATTGTTCAATATGTATGCAAGTGCCTGACATAGTGACTTGCCATCTAAAACAATTGGATCACTCTTTTTGGCTCCTAAAGGGCAGCCTCTTTTAGGGAACAAACTGAAAGTTTGTGTATCATAACCACATTCATCATTATTTCGAGGTCTTTTATTAAATCTGGTTTGCACATCCCCATGTAAGTATCTAGAGCATAACGTCAAACACTCTTCAACCAAGTATGCTTCAGTAATAGATCCTTCTGGATGATTTTTGTTGCGAACATATAATTTTAACGTGCACATATATCTTTCGGGAGGATACATCCATCGATTCTGAACGGGACCTCCTAATCTTACTTCGTTTGCCAAATGAATAGGCAAATGAATCATTATATCAAAAAAAGTTGGAGGAAAAATTCGCTCTAATTGATTCAATGTTTCTCTAATCTCATTCTCCAAACAATCTAGATCTTCCAGTGTGATAATTTTTTGACATAGACGGCGGAATAAAGAGCTTAGACGAATCAAAGGAATAGCAACATGATCAGGAAGGATGTTTTTAATTGGTATTGGCAACAAGTAATGTAACATGAAATGGGCATCATGCGTCTTATAACCAGATAATTTTCTTTCGTCTAGTTTAACACACCTAGATATATTGGAAGCACTACCATCAGGTAGCTTTGCTGTCTTTAGAACACCACAAAAAACTGATTTCTCTCCATTAGCCATTGAGAAGCACGCTTTTGCATACTTTGTTCTCTTGCCATCCTTTGTATCTTTTGGTTGAAGGTTCTTTCTAATGCCCATCTCATTTAGATCATAACGAGCATTTGCATGATCTTTTGTCTTGCCGGGAATATCCAAAAGAGTTCCAATTATACTATCAACTATATTTTTCTCTATGTGCATTATGTCAAGATTGTGACGTAATGAATTGTGCTGCCAATAAGGTAATTGGAAAAAATTGACTTTTTCTTCCATGGGCCATCATTTGTTCTCTTCCTCTTTTTCCCAAAGACATTATTAATATTTTGTAAGTCATTAAGCACATCATTTCCCTTTAACAAAGGCGGAGGAAGCCTAAATTCTGTTGTTCCATTGAAAGACCTTTTGTTGGATCTCCATGGATGATCCATTGGTAGAAAAACACGATGATCCATATAACACATTTTTCGACTATACTTAAGATAGCGAGAATTAATGCTATAGTTACAACAAGGGCAAGCCAACTTCCCTTTTGTACTCCAACCAGATAATATAGCATATGCAGGGAAGTCACTGATTGTCCACAAAAGAGCTGCTCGCATTTGAAATGTTTGATTTCTTGAAATATCATATGTTTCCACCCCAGACTCCCACAACACATTTAACTCTTCTATTAATGGTTGTAAATAAATGTCAATATCATTTCCAGGTGACCGCGGCCCAGGTATAAGCAAAGAAAGCATACAATATTCTGGCTTCATGCACATCCAAGGAGGCAAATTGTACGCCATTAAGATAACTGGCCATGTGCTATGAGATATGCTCATGGCTCGAAATGGATTGAACCCATCACTTGCCAAGCCAAGTCTCACATTGCGAGAATCTCTTGCAAAATCCGGATGAAAGCTATCAAAGTCTTTCCATGCTTGGGCATCAGCAAGATGCCTTAGCTTCCCATCTTTAGAACGCTCCTCGTCATGCCACCTTAATGTATCTGCTGTCTTGGAGCACATGAATAGCCTTTTGAGTCTAGGAATTAATGGAAAATGTCTCAAAGTTTTTGCTGAAATGCAATGAGATTTTTTAGAATGCTCAACCTCGCTATCTGCTTCAGGATTTTTGATATATCTGGAAGCTCCACAAACATGACAATATTCATCATCCTTATGTTCATTCCTAAATAGCATGCAATCATTGGGACATGCATCGATTTTTTCATAATCAAGACCGAGATCCTTAACCATAGACTTGGCATTATTTTAGGATAAAGGAATGTTCAACTCGGGCATCGCCACTTTCAATAACTCTAAAAGAGAAGTGAATGACGCATTGCTCCATCCATGTAGACACTTCAACAAATATAGACGAATTGTGAATGATAATCTAGAGAATCCTTTACAACCAGGATATAGTTCTTGGCTTGCCTCATCAACTAATTTATAGAATTTATTGGCATCTTCATTTGGACCTTCATAAAGTCCTTCGGCTTGTGCAATATCTCTAAATTGATCATTCCATAACCCATTGATATCATCATGCGCGTTAGTTTCGTCACTCATGTCATCATCAACATTCATAGGGATTTTCCATTCCCCATGATTAATCCATCTTGTATAACCTTGAACAAATCCATAGCATATTAGATGATCATGTACTACATTCCTTTGAGTCCAATGAATATTGCAACACTTTGCACATGGGCGTTGAATTTTCTCGCCTTGAGGATCTCCATATAAGTAAGCAAATTCTAAGAAAGATTGTACCCCATTAATATACTCTTTGCTATACCTTGGTAAATCCATTCAATCCTTGGATGGAACATTTGAAACCCTAAAAATCAGAAAATAATATCGAATAAGCAAATATATAATCATTTAAGTATTATATATGCATTACAAATAAATCCTAAAAGTCATGAGTAAGTTTTCAAATTCATATGTAATGTAAGATGATAAGAATATCTTACCTAGTCATGTCACTTATGTTAAGCCAAACTCAACTTCAAATATAGACCTTCCTGAGCGTTGACTTTCGTTCTTGGAGAAAAAAAGTAAAATTAATAGGATCCACACAACAAGAAGATAAATCAACTAGATATTCTTTTGGTAGGGAGATAGGATATTACTCAAATGAATACATACTTATTAGTCCAAAACTCAGATGTTAAATTGACTTCTTTGAGAATCAAGATCACAAAAATTCATGAAAGAATAAGAATAATGAAATCAAAAGAAAAATAGAAAGTGAGCAAACAGTACTATCAAATTCCTATTTAGCAATATTCATATTCAGGAAGTGATCAAATAGTAGTGTCAAATTCCTTTTTGCCAATATTTTTGTTAACGTCTTCAAAAAAACTCAAACAACAGAACCAAATTGAGGAAACCAGGAATTCAAAATGTCAAAACCTGTTGGTGGAGAGCATGAGGAGATCCTTTTATACTAACTTAGTGTTCTGTTTTGCAGGTGAGGAGTCTATATCTATGCACTACTTTCTAATCGATGCCCAATTGGTGGTATTAGATCTATGCACTCAATCCAATGGGAGGAAATTAGAGGTAGGCAAAAGCATATAATCAAGGAAGAGTATGTTGTTGCACCATTCTGGTGTGGGCAGGTACTATTGATCGAGACAATCAAGGACTGTTGGGGTGCTCCTAGATTATTGTCAAGAACAACTGAACACCTCAAAAACAAGGGAAGGAACCTACATGGATCCGAATGCATATGCACATCACAAAGCACAAAGGAGCCAGGCAAAAATGACTGCAAAACAACATGATGTTGTAGAACATCATATCCAAACCAGTAGGGAGAAGGCTGTGATGACCAGTGTTATGTGAAGTGTTTACAGAAACAGAGAGCGCTTACAAAAACAGAGAGTGCTAATTCGAGAGAGGAAATTTAACTTTTTGAACAAAATACAAACTCAAAAACCACAAGATAATGCAAATTCAAAATAACTATTAACACCACAAGATCAAAATCAACAGAAGGGAGCTCGGATTTTGAAAAGAGAAAAAAAATGGAAGCTTTCGAAACTCAAATTGAGCAAAATCTATATATTTTTTAAAGGGAAACCTTGTTACATATCAATATTGCTCAAAACTAAAAAATGATACCTAGAATTAATGGATTGTTTATAGAAATTACGTAACAATCAGAAGATTTTGAGTAGGGCGAAGCAGCGAAGGAAGAATAAGAAAACTAAAATTGACGCAACAATAAGAAAACTAAAATTGACGCAAAAATGGAAAAACTCTCAAAGGAATTCCAAATTCATGGGCAGAAATCGGTGCAAGAAAGGATTCTCAACAAAAACTCAGTTCTTTCTTTCTTGTAATTAGCACATTAAAGAAAACAGAGCAGCGGAAATTGATTTCTTTGAAATAATATAACTATTTCAAAAAGCTTGAGAACTTGCAAGTCTAAAAGCAATCGAAGAGTAGCAATTGATGGATTAAGGTTCTGTAGGGTTTTCCAAGTTAGAAAACTGATTTGCTACTTATTCCTGAAGCAAACATTAGAAAAACAACGGTATTGGAGCTAACCCTGGCGTGGAAACTGATTTGGTACTAAGGTTTTCCAAGTATGTATTCCTATAGGGTTTTCCCAGTACTATTCGGTCTTGGACTTATGAGAATTGGCGGAAACTTTTAATTTTGGTAGGAAATTTTTTGGGAATTTTTTTACAAGAAATTTTTAGGGCACGTTGGTAAAGAGTGGCATTTAGTATAATAATATAGCAACCGTCCAAAAATATTGCAATAGAATTTAAAAGCGTGGCCAAACATTTTATATTTAGGCAACACTTGAAACGTGTTGTCTTTTCAATTAAATGGAACGTTTTATAAGTGTTACCTTAAAACCCGTGGCCAAAGACTCTACTCAAAGGTCACGCCTAAAAAGCGTTGCTACATATATCTTTGGCCACACTTTTTGAGTGTTGCCTAAATTAATGTGGCTGTAGGGTTAAAATGTTGTAGTGAAGGTATAATAGTAATGTGTACATGCAATTAAACGAGCTACTTAGTTTTTAGTTGAGACAACAACATAATGTATTAACAGCAAGAAATTTAACAAGTAGAAGACAAAAGAACTGCCACTAAATTTAAAGGAATTTTTACCTCATATATTAAATGTTAATATCTTATTTATTTTAAATAAATACCTTTTTAAAAAATTATATTCCATAGTTATATTTTAATTTTTATAGCCAAATATCTATTTCTGATCACCTCCTATCCTTAAGCCACAAAATACGCTTTGTATTATTTTTCTCTGTTATTCTTTCAGATTTTTCTCCACCCTCTCTCTCTCAACACTTTGTATAATTGCTAACGAGGTTTGGAGCATAAACTTCAGAAGAAATTTTAATGATTGAGAGGTAACGAGGACCGCTCAATTTATTAATTCTGTTGAACATGAATCTGAAGCTATTAGAAACAAAAGATAGCATTACATGGAGGCCCAACAACAAAGCAGTATTCTCAGTGAGTTCTTTTCTTGCTACAAGGATCCGCTAAAGGTGGACTATTTAGCAAAACCTTGGCTATGGAAACAAATTTGGAGGTCGTTTCGAGTCAGAATCGTGCCCCCCTTGACGAGACAATATTGGAGTTGTTCTTGAAAAAAGATAACGGAGTTTGTGGCTGAGCAACTTGAAGATTCAGAGTTTTTGCTCGACGGCAGATTCGCCGAAAATTAGGGTTTGTTCTTGAATAAAGACTATGGAGTTTAGGGCTGAGCAACTTGATTTTGTGTTAATATATTTCAATGTATTTTCAACGTATCACCGTGTATTTAAATGTATTTCATTGTATTCATTGTCTTTTTTTCCATAGTAATTCAATGTATCTCACTGTATTCCATATATTTCATTGTATTTCAATGTAACCCGATGTATTCTATATATTTCATTGTATTCACTGTCTCGCAATATGCCATGAATGTATTCATATATTTTTTTAATTAATATAATTTATGTATTCAAATGTATTATATAATTTCTCTGAAGATTGCTATGTTTTTTGGGTATTTTTCAGTTGAGAATCTTTTTTATAACTGAAAAAATAAAATTTGTGTGCTATAATTGAGTTTGTTGAGTTATATTAGGAGTCTATTATGTTAATTGATTCACTTTCCATTTAAAAACAGTGTAATCCCCTGTTTCACACTGTGAATACAGTCGAATACAATAATCTCTCCAGCTGTAATCCCATATTTCACGTCATAAATATAGTAAAAAACACTCAAATACAACAACTGATTAGCTGGACTTCCCTAATTCACGCATATTTTTGCTACTGTATTCTTAAATACAGTAGCTTAAATACATCTAATACATCTTATAACAATATAAAACGTATCTATAATCCGTAATATAGCAAATAGTATTTATACATAGCTAATTACCGCTAAAAGATAGTGCTTTATGAAAATTTCTCAAATTTAAATCGTTGGGCCCGTGTGAAGCATGAAAAAAATTATCTAGTAAACAAGAAAAGCCGATGGATAAATAAAGTTTGGACTTATCTTATAGCTAATTGATTTGTTAGACAATCAATTTCAATTCAACATGTTTAAGAAAGTTAATTATGTCTTATAAATAATTATCTTTTATGACAAAATTACGGGTAATTACTTCTAATTATTTTTTTTTAAAAATTGATAGCGTATTAAACTTGGAGACTACCTAAAAATTGGAAAATTCCCATATTTGCCTATGACCTTCGCTTGCCTTTTCATACTTTTTATCATGTTGAAGTATGGAGTTACAACAACAACAACAACCCAGTATAATTCCACAAGTGGGGTCTGGGGAGGGTAATATGTACGCAGACCTTACCCCTATCCCGGGGGGCAGAGAGGCTGTTTTCAGGAGACCCTCGGCTCAAGACATCAACAAGAGATGATAAGTTAGTACTATCAATAGAGTCATACTAAAAATAACATAAAATACACAACATAACACAAAATAACAAAATAGCATCAATATAAGAAATATACAAAATACGAAATAGATGAAAGGTATAATAATATCCAACAGATATCTCCCTGTATCGGTAGCTGATCAGTAACATCCTAAGATTACCTCATAACTAGCTAGTCTCACTCTAGTGCGCTGT
>MDKF010626119.1:0-20399 GCA_026770625.1 Nicotiana glauca
AGAAGTAGTTCCAGAGGAAGGAAAACACCAGCTTTAAGCGAAGTAGTCTTTGAAGGAGGAAGATAACATATTTTTGAATGAAACACCAGTGCTATCCCCAGCAGTTTTCAGAGGAATGAAACACCAGTTTTGAGGGAAGTAGTTTTGAAGGATGCAAGAAGGAACAACGACAATAGAATGTAGTTTAAGTTGTAGATGAAGTCAGGAGCCCGCCTGGAGAATGGAGGTTGTTATTTTTAAATTGTAGATGAAGTCAGGAGCCCGCCTGGAGAATTGAGGTTATTATTTTTTAAGTTATAGTTGAAGTCAAGAGCCCTCTTGGAGAATGGAGGCTGTTATTTTTCAAGTCGTAGTAGAAGTCAGGAGCCCGCCTGGAGAATGGAGGTATTGTATTTTTAATTTGTAGATGAAGTCAGGAGCCCGCCTGGAGAATGGAGGTTGTTATATTTCAATTTATAGTTGAAGTCAGGAGCCTGCCTAGAGAATGGATGTTGTTATATTTTCAAGTGAAGCTGTAGTCAGGAGCCCGCCTGGAAAATGGAGGTATTATATGTTTAAGTTGAAATCAGGAGCCCGCCTGGAGAATGGAGGTTGTTATATTTTAAGTTATAGTCGAAGTCAGGAGCCCGCCTGGAGAATGGAGGTATTGTATTTTAAGCTATAATCGAAGTCAGGAGCCCGCCTGGAGAATGGAGGTTGCTATTCCTTTAAGTTGTAATTGAAGTCAGGAGCCCGCCTGGAGAATGGAGGTATTGTATTTTAAGTTGTAGATGAAGTCAGGAGCCCGCCTGGAGAATGGAGGTTGCAATTCCTTTAAGTTGTAATTGAAGTCAGGAGCCCGCCTGGAAAATGGCGGTATTATATGTTTTAAGTTTAAGTTAGGATCCCGCCTGGAGAATGGAGGTTATTATTTTTAAGTTATTGTTGAAGTCAGGAGCCCGCCTGAAGAATGGAGGTTGTTATATTTCAAGTTATAGTTGAATTCAGGAGCCCTCCTGGAGAATGGAGGTTGTTATATTTTCAAGTGAAGTTGTAGTCAGGAGCCCGCCTGGAAAATGGAGGTATTATATGTTTTAAGTTATAGTCGAAGTCAGGAGCCCGCCTGGAGAATGGAGGTATTGTATTTTAAGTTATAGTTGAAGTCAGGAGCCCGCCTGGAGAATGGAGGTTGTTATTCCTTTAAGTTGTAATTGAAGTCAGGAGCCGGCCTGGAGAATGGAGGTATTTGTTTGTAAGTTGTAGATGAAGTCAGGAGCCCGCCTGGAGAATGGAGGTTGCTATTCCTTTAAGTTGTAATTGAAGTCAGGAGCCCGCCTGGAAAATGGAGGTATTATATATTTTAAGTTGAAGTCAGGAGCCCGCCTGGAGAATGGAGGTTATTATTTTTAAGTTATTGTTGAAGTCAGGAGCCCGCCTGGAGAATGGAGGTTATTATATTTCAAGTTATAGTTGAAGTCAGGAGCCCGCCTGGAGAATGGAGGTTATTATATTTTCAAGTGAAGTTGAAGTCAGGAGCCCGCCTGGAAAATGGAGGTATTATATGTTTTAAGTTGAAGCCAGGAGCCCGCCTGGAGAATGGAGGTTGTTATATTTAAAGTTATAGTCGAAGTTAGGAGACCGCCTAGAGAATGGAGGTATTGTATTTTAAGTTGTAGATGAAGTCAGGAGCCCGCCTGGAGAATGAAGGTTGTTATCATTTTAAGTTGTAGTTGAAGTCAGGATCCCGCCCGGAGAATGGAGGTTATACTTTAAGGTGTAAGTTGGAATCAGGAGCCCGTCTGAAGAGCGGAAAGGCGTACCTTTTTAATTCAAGAAGTCAGTAACCCACCGGAGAGCAGAAGGTTACAACAAAAATCCCTAGCATAAATTCAAATTCAGAAATCAGAAGGAAGGCAGCAGTGGTCGGAAGAAGGCAGTTCAAGCCCCGAAGGAAAAATAATTCAAAGCTCACAAGAAGGAAATAAGCAGTTTGAGTTCGGTAATCAAGAGAGAATACAAGTCAAGTCAGAAATAAAGAAACATCAGAGGAAACACAAGAGCAAGCAAGGCAACACGAGACACAGGAAGAGGAAGTTGAAGATCTTGATAAGATTTTGCAATTAATAGAATAGTTTAGTCTAGATTCTTATCTTCTTTTTAGCATGGTGCAATAAGGAGGCCGGTAAGCAGTAGCAGCAGCAACAACACTGATAGTAAAATCACAGTTCCATGGTAGTCCCAGCTACCAAAACTTCCCGAACTACATTGACCTGATTCCTTTTTAGCCCGGGATATGTAGGAGACCTTTTTGAAGCAGAGGTTCGGTCAAATCTTTCAAAAAAAAATTCTTCACACGGAGTACTCAAACGGGCAAAAATCGCCCGTATCCGCTTATTTTGTCTTTGCACGAAAACTTTTTGTATTTATGGGCAAAGAGGGGCAGCTGTGAGCACGTGATTTTTGCCCCATACGAACTACTCCCAAAAAAATCAAAACAAAAATTATCGTTTTTATTGTGTGCATTTTTGTGAAATTTCATGGTATTTTATATCATTATTTGCCTGTATCCGTGCATATTAAATGAAAAATACAGGAATATGTCGCATTTACATTTAGGACAATTAGGAGTAATTAAGTTTGTTTTGCGAGAATGAGAATCACAAAATATGTACTTTGCATTTTTAGCATTTAATCTCCAATTGTGTGATTTTATTTTTAGTTGGTATTTAGTTGTGTGTGATAATTGTTATTAGGAATTAATTAGTACTTTTAATTTGGTTTATAATTTAATTTAGTTTTATTAATTAGGAAATAAAAGAAAAAGAAAATAGAGAGAAAACCGGATTGGGCCAGCCCAAACTCGCCCCAGTACAGTCCACCTGAGACCAGCCCAAAACGACGCCGTTTGGGCATTAAGAATCTGAACCATCAATCTCCTAAGATCGAACGGTCCAGTCCGCCCCCAGCATCGAAGAAACGATGCCGTTTCAAGCCTGATGATCCAGGCCATTCATTTCATTTGATCTAATGGCCGCAAATCGGCCCCATGCCTCGACCCATTCCCGTCCAAAGACCGATCCGATCTCGAGGTGAACGAAGCGACGTCGTTTCTTTTAATAAATGGATCCAACCATTGATCTCATCAGATCGAATGGCCTGGATTAATTCCACCCTTTCATACATATACTTGAAACCATACCCCACCCTAAAACCAAACCCCACCCTCCTTTGTCTCTAACATCTCAGAGACGAGCTCGTCTCTCGCCGCCTTCACCCACCGTGCTCTGCGCATCGAAAATCGCCTCACGGCGATTCCAGTGGTCCAATGACACCCAAATTTACATCACCTCTTCACCTCAACCTCCCCATCTCCATGCCACTCTCAGCTTCCCTCGAATCCTAGCCCAGCCCTTCGAATATTCAAAAAACCAAATGGCTTTTCCAACATCACCTCTGATAGCCACCAAATTAACACCCTAGTCTCGCCTCCACCTCCTCATACCAAATACCCAAGCACTTCCCTCGAATCTGTCTAGACTTTGTCGAATATCAATTCAAGGCCAATAACCCTCGCGCCGCCACGAGATTCCCTGGTGGAGGCGCCAGACCTAAACCTTCCCAAAGTTATACCAGACATCCACCCAACTTACCTCATCCCTAAACCACCCCTAGTTTCCCTCGAATCAAACCAGAACTTGTCGAATCTCAATTCGAATAACCTAGCCCTAGAAGAACCAAACTCCAAGCTTTGTGAAAAGTTAGGAACTTGAGGTTTCAATCGACTTTAGTCGCGTGTTCTCAGTCGAGAACACAAGATTAAGGTCCGTTTTGGCCTAAAAAGTTCAGTTCGAAGTTTTGAGTAGGACAGAGTCGAGTGGTCTGAAATTTTGAGGTATTTCCCTTTTGTTTTCCTTTTTCTGTTGTTGTCGTTTTAATTTATCTGATTGATTTGTCATTTTGGTCAATTAGTTCTTCCTCCTTTTGCGGACATTTTTCTTGGTCCATTTTTCTGCTGATCAATTAGCACGTGTTATAATCTGTTTAAATCAATTGAATATGTGTGTCCATTAGTTTGACTTTAAAATCAGTAAGTTCTTGTATAAAACTGTGGATATTCCTATAATTTTGCCGGTATTATTGTATCAAAGTGTTTTAGTTTGTGTGATGTTTTTTTCCCTTCTCTTTGTTGTTCATCATTTTTGCATATAAATTCAGTTTATTTTCGTGAAGTGTACATTGTTCATTCGTTCTTGTTTAGGTTTAGTTAGTTTATTTCCTGAATCCTTCGTCTTTGTCCTGATGATATTTGGTCTAATTTGAATTTCGAGTTTAAACTGTGATTTGAATTTGGTGAATCCTTGAATGTTTGTTCTGATATGAATTGAACTTGAGTTTAAATTCAGCCTTAGTTAATCAGTGGTTAGTTTTCTGTGATTCTAGTTCAATTAGGAATTAGTTTAGTTAGTTGGTAGGCTGAAATTGGTTATAGCTGAAAGGTTTAATACATATTGAAATGGGTTGAGATAGGATAGTGGTTTAGGACATTCAGAAGGGTAATTTAGGGTTTAAAAAGTTCGAAATGGTTAGTTTAAGAGTTCTGTCAGTGGAGTACTAGTATAACATTAAACTAATACTTTGTTTAATACTAGTGGGGAACAAAACATAGTACTTGGGGGAATAAATTAAAAGGCTGTCCATACTTAATTAAATAGAAAAATAGGTTGCCCATACACGCGTGAAATTAATAAAGAAAAAGGCAAGGGTTAGTGGGGAACAAGTGAATTAATAAATAAAAAGACAAGGGTTAGTGGGGAACAAGTGAATTAATAAATAAAAAGACAAGCGTTAGTGGGGGGACAAGTGAATTAAAAAAAGAGATTAGACACATAGTAATGGCCTGTCAAAGAATATCATGGGCTCATTTTTCATTGGTGCTCTTGAGAGTTGTGAGGTTCAGTTTTTGGTATAAATAGAAGAGGGTCTGGGCAGTAAAGGGGTTCTGCTTTTGGCATTTTGGAAAGGAGTCTTCGAAGAGCATTCTTAAGAACTCAAAAATCAGTTTCATTCTGAGATTGAAAAGCAGACTAAGGTTAGAGATACCCTAAAAATTGACTATTCCATTGTTCCCTTTGGAATCAGTTAGAGTGTTTAAGAGAGCTTTAAAAATACAAACACTGAAAGAGAGTTTTAGGCAGTCAGTCGATGCAAGTAAAAAATACCACAATTACTGCTACATGGTTTCTTTGGCTCAAATTGGATCAAGTTTTCTTCTGTTCTGAGTGCTGAAGTTCATCTGAAGTACACTAGTTGGATTTCAAATAAGTTTGGGGTCTAATTAAGTCAGCTGTGGTTGAGGTTTAGTCTGTTGATAGTGTTCAGTTGTTTGTTGGTCCATTTCTGGTTTAACTCAAGATCAACAGAGTCTATTGTGGGTTATTTGCTGTGATTATGTCGTCTCCTCGGTTGCATTTTGGTCTTTTGGTACTGTATTGGCTGTTTTGAGCTTTTCTCATTGCTGTTGCTGCTTGAGTGTTGTGTTATCTGCTGTTGCTGACTATCCATTCTTCTTCTTCTATTTTTATTATCCATGTACATGTTCTAAAGTTCTCAAATCTAATGGAAAGGAAGTAAAAGAGTTGTTTGAAGTGGATCCCTGAACTTCCCGTGTGTTTGTTTTGTGCTTATTTTAAAATGTATAAACAGTAGTTTATTTTATATCTTACATCATGCATTAGAATGACCTCGGAATGTATAAACTGGACTGTTGAATCTGTTTCTACAAATATGTGAATTGCGTGGCCATCAGTTGTAATTAATCTTAGTTTGTGATTACTAGTTATAAAATATAGTGTAGTTAATCCATTCCCAGTAGTCATAGAATAGTTTCGAATATTTTATATAACACAAAATCGGTTCAAACAGTTCAAATGGAAATTAGCATGTTGGTTTAATATGTCTAGTTCTAAAACTGCGAGTTCATTTGAGTAAATAACATCAGTTTGAATAAGCATTGAATCATGTTAGTAAATAATGTTATCTCCTAAATGTTAGTAAGCAGTGTTAGCTCTTAACGTCAATGTTTAATAATTCGATTTATTTTCAGAGGTTATAAGAACAGTTTCAATTGATTCTGGTTCATTGTAGTGTTAAGTGAAGTCCTATAATCGAACTGCCTCAATTGGGAGCTCGGGCCACGCTTCAGGTTTAATTGTCCTCTTTAGGGATACTTAGTAATTCACCAGTAGACTGATATGAGCTTTAGAATTTAGAATTAAACTTGGTCAGATATTGTATCACTTTGTTTCTCCTTGGATAGTTAGTGAAATGATTAGGTTCAAATAAGGTTTGGCGACTCCTTACGTAATGGTTGAATGATAATCATGGACTTAGACATGATGGTGTTTAAACAACAATAACTAAGTAGGACCTTTTCTTTATTCTTAGAGACAAAAATATAGAAAACCATAGTCGCTTTCAGGTTTGACTTTTTAAAACAATAAAATGGATTGAGCTTCGCCGAAAAAAGTATAATTAAATTGCGGGGCCCCCGTTAAATGGTTAAAATAAAACATTTAGAATTCCAGATGGGCCGTTTAGCGAATTTCACGGCCATCCCCAAAGATAATAACATGCTAGTCACTTTAGGCGCACTTTTAATAATTTACTTTCTTAAACTCGGGTGCACATTTATGTGACTCAAATCCAAATCTCAACGGAGTCGAAATATGTCAATAACCACGGGTGCATTGATGTGACGTGGTTCAAGTTGTGTTTTCACGACGTTGCAATTCTCGTTAAAAATAATAATAATCAAAAGCGGTTAAAAGGTAAAATTTGCACATAGATTCATAATGTATTAAATCAGATAAACAAGCCGAATATGATAGTTGAGCGACCGTGCTAGAACCACGAAACTCGGAAATGCCTAACACCTTCTTCCGAGTTAACAGAATTCCTTATCCGGATTTCTGGTTCGCGGACTGTAATACAGAGTCAATCTTTTCCTCGATTCGGGATTCAATCAGTGACTTGGGACACCATAAATCTCCCACGTGGCGAATTTAAATCTCTTAATAAATGAATCCTGTTTCGATTGTCCTTTAGTTGGAAAACCTCCCTTTTATTATACCCCTTGCGGGGTGTAGTAGGTGAAAAAGAGGTGTGACAACTCTCACCGTTTTCACATTATTTGACATGTTAATTGATTTCAGTCCTAAGTTTAAATACTATTTTGAAATGCGCAGCCATCTTTTTAAGATTTGAAAACTTAAACACTATTTTTATTGACATTCTGAGCTAAGAACCTATTATTTTAATATTGCCCGAGAGGCTTATGTGAATTTCTGGACTGAGCATGGATCGGGTTGCACGCCGCAGTGGTATTATAATGATATTGAGGCCGAGATCCTGGTTGGTGCCACGAGATGGCTTGATTATTTGCGCTTGGGCTGTAGGAGCCCCTCCGGAGCTGTACACACCCCCAGTGAGCGTTGTCGATGTTAAATAGATCGAGCTGCATGCTGCAGCGGGTACTAGAGTGTACCATTCTATATGTTTCATTACATTCATGCATTTGATACTTGTCATGTTTACTTGTCATAGTATTTCTGTACCTTATTTCATCGGTTGTTCTTCATGATTGAATGTTCTGGACTGCCAGTTATAGCTTACTTTGTATTATTCCATGATTTCTTACTCTCAGTCTTTATTTATGTTTATTACTCACTAGGTTAGAGTACTAACATTACTCCCTGCACCTTGTGTGCAGATCCAGGTACCCCCCACAGGCTGAGTGAGGATTTGATTAGCACCGCAGCAACATCCGGGTGTATCGAGGTAGCTGCATGGAGTTTGCAGCCTTGATCTCTCCCTTCTATCTCTATCCTTTTACCCCGTATTTTTCCGAGACAGACTTGTATTAGGTGGATATTCTGTATTAGAGTCTCATATTCGCGACACCAGATTCTATTGGGCTATGTTGTGGGATTCTAATTGAACTTCTGCAGGTTTTACTATAAATTATAAACTTGAATGTAATGACTTAGTAAATTCCCTGTGTTATTTATCTATACTTTGAGTAAGAATTTGGGTTAATGCTGTCGAATGGTCGGTCTTGCCTGGCAGTGTGTTGGGCGCCATCATGACCGGGGTTGGGTCATGACAAGTTGGATCACAGCCTAGGTTACTTGGTCTCGCGAATCATGAGCCGGTTTAGTAGAGTCTCGCGGATCGGTATGGAGACATCTGTATTTATCCTCGAGAGGCTGCAGAACCTTTAGGAAAAACTTCATATTCTTGAAATTCTTGTCATGCGACTTTGTTGATCCGAGAACTAAACTTATGTATTTTATTCTCTCGCAGATGGCGAGGACTCGCGCTACCGGACGTGGCGGACGACCACCAGTACCACCTACTGAGGCCACTAGAGGTCGTGGATGCGGTCGTGGTCATGGTCGAGGTAAAGCAGCGAGGGAAACACCTGTTGATCCACCAGTTGCCCTAGCTCAGGACCAGACTCCAGCTATGGAAGCTCCAGTAGCACCTGTTCAGGCACCGGTAATGCCCATTGTGATTTCGGGTCTCCAGGAGGCCTTGGCTCAGATATTATCAGTTTGCACTGGCCTGGCTCAGGCAGTTTCAGCCACTACTACAGCAGCTACTTCGCAGGCCGGGGGAGGCAATTAGACCCCCGCTGCTCGCACATCTGAGCAGGTTGTGCAGGGATTGCAGATACTGGGAGCAACTCCAGCTCAGCCGGTTACACCAGTTCATGACTATATGGTTCCAGCTATGCCCGACGATGAGCAGCGTCGTCTCGAGAGATTCGGTAAGCTCCAGCCTCCGACATTTATTGGTGCTGAGGGAGAGGATGCCCATGGTTTTCTTGACAAGTGGCAGCGTATGCTTCACACCGCAGGGATTTTGGAGTCGAGTGGTGTTGCTTTTACTACCTTCCAGTTCTCAGGGGCTGCATTTACCTGGTGGGAGGATTTTGAGAGGCATAGGCCTATTGGTGTAACGCCCCTTACATGGCAGTAGTTCTCCACTCTCTTCTTGGAGAAGTATGTACCGCAGTCCCGCAGAGAGGATCTGCATCGATAGTTTGAGTGGTTGACCCAGGGGGACATGTCTGTGACATAGTACGAGATGAGATTTTCTCAGTTGGCCCGTCATGCTACTTGGATGTTCCCAACAGATCGGGAGAGGATTAGGAGGTTCGTGGATGACCTCAACTATTCAATCTGTATTTTGATGACTAGAGAGAGAGTATTGGGTACCTCGTTCGAGGAGGTAGTTGACATTGCTCGTGATATTGAGATGGTTCGCCGCAGGGAGCGTGAGGAGAGGGAGGCCAAGAGGCCTCGAGGTTCAGGTAGTTTCAGTGGTGCTCTGTCTAGGGGCCAATTCCAGCGTGGTAGAGGTCGTTCCTTCAGGCCTCCTCACTCGGCCCGTCCAGAGTATAGTGGGGCATCTTCAGGCCATGGTCATCAGGGGTTCCAGCATGGGTAGCCTTCACTTAGTGCCCTCCCAGCTCAGAGCTCATCTTATGCCCCTTCAGCTTAGGGTTCTTCTGCGCCGAGTGCATCGGCTTGTCATTTTGGTACGAGGGGTTCCCTTCAGTCCCCTTCTCTAGCACCTGGTAGTTGCTACGAGTACGGTGAGTTTGGTCATATGAGGAGGCAGTGTCCTCGACTTCGTAGTGGTCAGTCTCAGCAGAGGGACCAGCCCTCGTCTTCTGCTCCAGCTTCTTCTGCACCCGCCCAGTCAGCTAGGGTTGGAGGCCAGGCAGCCAGGGGTCACCCCAGGGGTGAAGGCCGATGCGGCGGTGGCCAGGCTCGATTTTATGCTATTCCAGGTAAGACAGATGCCATTGCATCGGATGCTATTATCACAGGTATTATCTCAGTCTTCCACAGGGATGCCTCTGTCTTATTTGATCCCGGTTATACCTATTCTTATGTATCCTCATATTTTGCTCATCATTTAGGTACAACTCGAGGGTGTCTTGTTTTACCTGTGCACGTATCTACCCCGGTGGGCGATACTATTATTATAGACCATGTATATCGGTCTTGTCTTGTGACTATTGGCGGTCTGGAGACCCGAGTTGATTTATTGCTATTGAGAATGGTAGAATTTGATGTTATTCTGGGCATGGACTGGTTATCTTTGTGTCATGCTATTCTAGACTGTCATGATAAGACAGTCACTTTGGCTATGCAGGGTATTCCGAGGATAGAGTGGCAAGGTGTGACTGACTATGTTCCGAGTAGAGTTATTTCTTTCTTAAAGGCCCAGCGTATGGTTGGGAAGGGTTGCCTTTCATATTTGGCATTTATGAGAGATGTTGGAGCTGAGACTCCTTGCCTTAATTCGGTTCCCGTTGTGAGGGATTTCCCCGATGTATTCCCCGCAGACCTGTCGGGCATGCCACCAGACAGGGATATTGATTTTGGTATTAACCTAGTGGCGGGCACTCAGCCCATTTCTATTCCTTCGTATCGCACGGCACC
The DNA here is from genome assembly GCA_026770625.1 of Nicotiana glauca. Classification (NCBI taxonomy): domain Eukaryota; kingdom Viridiplantae; phylum Streptophyta; class Magnoliopsida; order Solanales; family Solanaceae; genus Nicotiana; species Nicotiana glauca. Next base: position 10,494 of record MDKF010626119.1, read on the forward strand.
AGCGGAGTTGAAAGAATTAAAGGATCGGCTTCAGGAACTCCTAGAAAAGAGGTTTATTCGGCCTAGTGTGTCACCATGGGGTGCACCAGTTCTATTTGTAAAAAAAGAAAGATGGCACAATGAGAATGTGCATTAACTACAGGCAATTGAACAAAGTAACCGTGAAGAGAAAGTATCCCATGCCTTGTATTGATGATTTATTTGACCAGCTTCAGGGGGCGAGGGTATTCTCCAAGATTGATCTCCGTTCAGGCTATCACCAGTTGAAGATTAGGGATTTAGATATTATGAAGACTATTTTCAAGACTAGATATAGGCACTATGAGTTTTTTGTTATGTCCTTTGGGCTGACTAATGCCAAAGCAGCGTTCATGCATTTGATGGATAGTGTATTTCGGTCGTATCTAGATTCATTTGTTATTGTTTTTATTGATGATATCCTGGTGTGCTCGCGTAGCCAGGAGGAACACGCACAACATTTGCGAGTGGTATTACAGAGATTGAGGGAGGAGAAGCTTTATGCAAAGTTCTCCAAGTGTGAGTTTTGGCTTGGTTATGTGGCTTTCCTGGGGCACGTGGTGTCCAGCGATGGTATTCAGGTTGATCCAAAGAAGATAGAGGTGGTTCAGAGTTGGCTAGACCTTTCTCAGCCATAGAAATTCGTAGTTTCCTGGGTTTGGCGGGTTATTATCGTCGGTTCGTCCAGGGCTTTTCATTTATTGCTTTGCCCTTGACTAAGTTGACGTAGAAGGGTGCTCCATTTGTATGGTCAGACGAGTGCGAGGAGAGATTCCAGAAGATCAAGACCACTTTAACTATAGCTCCAGTATTAGTTTTGCCATCGGCTTCAGGTTCTTACACTGTCTATTGTGATGCTTTGAGAGTCGGGATTGGCTGTGTATTATTGCAGGATGGTAGAGTGATTGCTTATGCTTCTTGTCATTTGAAGCCCCATGAGAAGAACTACCCTGCTCATGACTTAGAGTTGGCTGCCATAGTTCATGCTTTGAAGATTTGGAGGCACTACTTATTTGGCTTATCTTGTGATGTATTCACCGATCATCGCAGTCTTCAGCATTTGTTCAAGCAGAAGAATCTTAATTTGAGGCAGCGCATGTGGCTCGAGTTGCTAAAGAATTATGACATTACTATTCTGTATCATCCGGGAAAGGCCAATGTAGTGGCTGATGCTTTGAGCCGAAAGGCAGTCAGTATGGGGAGTTTGGCGTACATTCCAGTTGGGGAGAGGCCCTTTGCAGTTGATGTTCAGGCATTGGCCAATCAGTTTGTGAGATTAGACATTTCATAGCCCAATCGAGTATTGGCTTGCGTGTTTTCTCGGTCTTCCTTATATGATCGCATCAGAGAGTGCCAGTATGATGATCTGCACTTTCTTGTCCTCAAGGACAGAATTCAGCATGATGACACCAGAGATGTGACCCTTCGTGATGATGGTGTATTAAGGATGCGGGGTCGGATTTGTGTGCCCAATGTAGATGGGCTTAGAGAGTTGGTTCTTGTGAAGGCCTATAGCTCGCGGTATTCCATTCATCCGGGTGTCGCGAAGATGTATCAGATTGAGGCAGCACTACTGGTGGAGGAGAATGAAGAAAGATATTGTGGGTTATATAGCTCGGTGTCTCAACTGTCAGCAGGTGAAATATGAGCATCAGAGATCGGGTGGTGTACTTCAGCGGATGGATATTCGAGAGTGGAAGTGGGAGAGGATTACTATGGATTTTGTGAGTGGTCTTCCTCGGACCTCGAAGAAGTTTGATTCAATTTGGGTGATTGTGGATCGGCTGACCAAGTCCGCGCACTTCATTCCGGTGTGTACTACCTATTCTTCGGAGCGGCTGGCAGGGATTTTCATCCGCGAGATTGTTCGGCTGCATGGGGTCCCTGTTTCTATTATCTCAGATAGGGGTACTCAGTTCACTTCCCTGTTTTGGAGGACTTTTCAGCGAGAGTTGGGTACACAGGTGGAGCTGAGCACAGCGTTTCATCCTCAGACGGATGGGCAGTCCGAGCATACCATTCAGATATTGGAGGACATGTTGCGTGCATGTGCTATTGATTTTGGAGGTTCTTGGGCTAAGTTCTTGCCACTTGCAGAGTTTTCCTACAACAACAACTATCAATCTAGCATTCAGATGGCACCGTATGAGGCTATATATGGGAGATGGTGTAGATCTCCGATTGGTTAGTTTGAGCCCGGCGAGGCTAGGTTATTGGGGACAGAGTTAGTCCAGGATGCCTTAGAGAAGGTGAAAGTGATCCAGGAGATACTTCATACAGGGAAGTCACGTCAGAAAAGTTATGCGGACCGCAGGGTTCGAGATGTATCTTATATGGTGGGCGAGAAGGTCTTGCTGAAGGTTTCGCCCATGAAGGGCGTTATGAGGTTTGGAAAGAAAGGAAAGTTGAGTCAGTGGTTCATTGGGCCTTTTGAGGTACTTAGGAGGATTGGAGAGGTGGCCTACATGCTTGCCTTTCCACCCAGCTTGTCGAGCGTTTATCCGGTATTCCATGTATTTATGCTCCGAAAGTATGTTAGGGACCTGTCTCATGTGTTGGACTTCAGCATGGTTCAGTTGGATGATGATTTGGCCTATGATGTAGAGCCAGTGGCTATTTTGGGTCGTCGGGTTCGGAAATTGAGATCAAAGGATATAGCTTCGGTGAAGGTGCAGTGGAGAGGTCGGCTTGTGAAGGAGGCTACCTGGGAGACCGAGTGGGAGATGCGGAGCAGATATCCTCACCTATTTGAGACTTCAGGTATGTTTCTTGACCCCCTCGAGGACGAGCGTTTGTTTAAGTTAGGGAGGATGTGACGACCCAACCCGTCGTCTCATGTGTTACCGACCCGTTTCCCCCATTTTATGCTTCTTTATGTAGGAAATGAGACACTTAGTCTCTTTAAGGAAGTTTTGGTTTGGAAAAGTCAATTGGACGTTGACTTATGCGTCAGAAGGCTCAGATGTGATTTCCGATGATTCGGTTAACTTCGGGGAGTGATTTGTGACTTAGGAGTGTGATCGAAAGTGATTTTGGAGGTCCGGTGTAGAATTAGGCTTGAATTGGCGAAGTTAGTATTTTGGCGAATTCCGGTTGATAGGTGAGCTTTTGATTCGAGGGTCGGAATGGAATTCTGAGAGTTGTTATAGCTTTTTTAGGTAATTTTGGATGTGTATGCAAAATTTCAAGTCATTCGGAGGTGTTTTGGTCGAGTTTTTGATCAATGCGTATTTCGGAAGTTTTTGAAGAACTTAGGCTTGAATCCTATGTGATTTGACGGTTTTAGCATTGTGTGATGTGTTTTGATGATTGGAACAAGTTTGAATGATGTTTTAGGATGTGTTGGTGCTTTTGGTTGAGGTCCCGAGGGCCTCGGGGTAAGTTCGGATGGTTAAACGGAGAGTTTTGGGATTTTTGCAAGGAAAAGAGTTCTAGTATCTGGTGTTTTCGCTTATGCAGAAAATGGACCGCATGAGCAGTTCTGCAGAATCGAAGGGGGAGCCACAGATGCGATGGCTAGGACTTGGAATGTTTCCACATAAGGTGTTTTCGCTTATGCAGAAAATGGACCGCATGAGCGGTTTCGCAGAATCGAAGGGGGAGCCACAGATACGATGGCTAGGACTTGGCATGTTTCCACATAAGCGGTGAGGAGACCGCATCTGCGAAGCCGCAGATGCGGGAAAAAGGCCGCAGAAGCGGTCCTGGACCTTTTTGGTATTTTCGCAGAAGCGGAGGGAAATCCACAGGAGCAGAGTCGTAGAGGCGACTTGTGGACCGCAGAAGCAGTCATGGCCTTTATTTGAAATTTCTGCAGAAGCGGAAGAAAAGTCACGGGAGCGGTCCCGCATAAGTGGAAACGGGACCGCAGAAGCAGAAAGAGCTGGGCAGATTTATATTATTTCCTCCGCGAGCTAGGTCTTATTTTCCCCATTGTTGAGCAACGTTGGGAGATTTTTGACGAGGATTAAAGAGGGTTTTGACGGGAATTGATTGGAGGTAAGGCTTGTGACCTATAATCACCGTTTTATTGAAGAATCAACACTTAAATTCATGGAAATTTGATTAAAAATGGAAGAACTAGGGCTTGACTTTTCGAATGAAAATTTGGAGTTTGAGGGAGAATTTGATCTCAGATTTTGGTAAATTTGATATGTATAGACTCGTGGCGAGATAAGAAATCCGGTGATGTGAATTTTCTAATTTTTTGAGAAGTGGGCCCGGGGCTCGGGTTTTGCCAATTTCGTGATTTTTGATATTTTTCGAGTCCTTTCGATTGGATTATGTTCCCTTAGCCTATTGTAACGTATTCCTTGTGGTTTTGATCAGATTTGACGCATGAGGTGGTCGATTCGAGAGGAAAAGGCATAGCGAGCTAGACTTTTGGTCGGCTTGAGGTGAGTAATAGATGTAAATGATGTCCTGAGGGTTTAAAACCCCAGAATTTCACATGCAACGCTATATTGAGGTGATACACACGCTCCATGACGAGTGCGGGGTCATTTGTGGTTGGGGATTGTGACTTGGTCCATCCCGAGTGATATTTATACAGTGTTTTCGACTAATACCTGTTTGATAATCATCTTACTTGGATTAAATTGTTACATTTGGGCTTTGTGCCAATTATCTGAATCCTTCAGGGATTTCTATCACCGTTTTCACATTATTTGACATGTTAATTGATTTCAGTCCTAAGTTTAAATACTGTTTTGAAATGCTCAGCCATCTTTCTAAGATTTGAAAACTTAAACACTATTTTTATTGACATTTTAAGCTGAGAACCTATTATTTTAATATTGCCCGAGAGGCTGATGTGAATTTCTGGACTGAGCATGGATCGGGCTACTCGCCGCAGCGGTATTATATTGATATTGAGGTCGAGAGCCTGGTTGGTGCCACGAGATGGCTTGATTATTTGCGCTTGGGCTGTAGGAGCCCCTCCGGAGTCTGTACACACACCTAGTGAGCGCCGTCGACGTTAAATGGATCAGGCTGCACGCCACAGCGGGCACTAGAGTGTACCATTCTATATGTTTCATTGCATTCATGCATTTGATACTTGTCTGGTTTACTTGTCATAGTATTTTTGTACCTTATCTCATCGGTTGTTGCTTCATGATTGAATGTTTTGAACTGCCAGTTATAGCTTACTTTGTATTATTCTATGATTTATTACTCTCAGCCTTTATTTATGTTTATTACTCACTGGGTCGGAGTACTCACATTACTCCCTGCACCTTGCGTGCAAATCCAGGTACCCCACAGGCTGAGTGAGGATTTGATTAGCAGCGCAGCAGCATCCGGGAGTATCGAGGTTTCTGCATGACGTTCGCAGCCTTGATCTCTCCCTTCTATCTCTATCCTTTTACTCTGTATTTTTAGTAGTCAAACTTGTATTAGGTGGATATTCTGTATTAGAGGCTCGTATTCGCGACACCGGATTCTATTAGGCTATGTTGTGAGATTCTAATTGAACTTCCGCAGGTTTTACTATAAGTTATAAACTTGAATGTAATGACTTAGTAAATTCTCAGTGTTATTTATCTATACTCTGAGTAAGAATTTGGGTTAATGTTGTCGAATGGTCGGGCTTGCCTAGCAGTGTGATGGGCGCCATCATGACCGGAGTTTGGGTCGTGACAAGAACAGAGGTACAAGAAAACTTCTTCAGACCATTTTGTATTCTTCCAAAAGTTCTCTGATGATGATTTTATTATTTTATTGCTTTATGTAGATGACACACTTATTGTTGGCAAGAATAAATCCAGAATTGCAGTCCTTAAGAAGCAGTTGAGAATATCGTTTGCGATGAAGTACTTGGGGATAACAAAGAAAATCTTGGGCATTCAAATCCACGACACAGAGATAAAAAGGAGTTATTTCTATCCCAAAAGCAATACATTGAAAAGGTACTCAAGAGGTTCAATATGACAAATGCAAAAGTGGTTAGTAATCCTCTTGCTAAACACTTCAAATTGAGTATTAGTCAGAGTCCATCTACTGATGAAGAGAAAAAAGAGATGTCTCATATTCCTTACTCTTCTGTCGTTGGTAGCTTGATGTATGTTATGGTTTCCACTAGACCGAATATTGCACATGTGGTTGGTACTGTTAGTAGTTTCCTTTCTAATCCTGAAAAAGAACATTGGGATGCAATAAAATGGATATTAAGGAATTTGAAAGGTACTTCAAATTTGAAGTTGTACTTTGGCAATGGCAAGTCTGAACTTGTTTGTTACATAGACTCTGATTTAGGAGGCAATCTTGATAATTCAAGATCTACTTCTGGTTATTTGATCACTTTTGCAGGCGGAGCTGTTTCTTGGAAATCTAGACTACAGAAGTGCATAGCTCTATCCACCGCATAAGCCTAATATATTGATGTCACAAAAGGTGCCAAAGAACTATTATGGATGAAGGAGTTTACTAATGATCTTGACTTTGAGCAGCCAAGGTACATCTTATTTTGTGATAATAAGAGTGCTATCTGTCTCACCAAGCACTCCACTTTTCATTCTAAGACCAAACATATAAATAGAAAGTAATATTGGATAAGAATGGCCGTGGAAGAAAAATTAATTGAGGTTGAGAAGATACACACTGATGAAAATCCTTCAGATATGCTGACAAAGGCGGTGGTTGCAGATAAACATGAATTTTGCAGAAAACTGGCAGGCATGAAGCCTATTAATAGTTCCTCTACTTGAAGACACATTTGGCCCCTTGGCTGGAGGGGGAGTTTGTTGGGCACATGCCCATGTTGTCCAGCCAAAGACCCAATGGCCTAATCTTATTCTCTTTTGGTTTCTATTCCTAATCGGAATTGGATTCGATTTTTGTTCCTATTTAGAGTTGGTTTTGGGTTTAAGGGAAAGCACCACTCATGATCTATAAATAGGATAATTTTGGAGAATCATTCCATGCTCATTGATACAAGTCTTTGAAAGACTTAAGCACATAAGAGTGGTTTTTGAGAGAGCTTTCATCAAGAAAGAAGAGAAGAAAAATATTTGTTTTGCTGCAAATTTTTATTCCGGCCAGCCAACTTCAAATCACGTGTTTTGATTCGTTAACCATTGGATCAAGCTAAAATTTTGACTGAGTATTTGTAACATCTTGGTCTTTTATTTGAATGGCGGATATCGGATTTCGAGGCCTGTAGCATCTGATTTCGAGCCTCAAACAACAGCTTCATTTTTGTGGATTATCCTCTTTCTTCAATTGATTTATTGTTGCTCTTGTTGCTATTGTTGCTTCGTGTTTGGCACTTGTCGTGTAGCCAATTTGGAGAGCTTTTGTAACCCTCTTATTATTATAGTGGAGCTTTTTGGATCTTTGTGATCCTGTGGTTTTTACCTTCGATTTGAAGGGTTTTCCACGTTAAAATTTGGTGTTCTTTATCTTCTTTATTTTTGGGTTTGTCTCTTCCTTAACGTAACAACTTGAGCATTTGGTACTAGAAGATATTAGAGTTTCTAATATATAACAACATCATTGAAATTGATTTTCCTAGGTTGAGATCATTTGACTTCGAAGGCAGTATAATATCTCTCTTAGTTAAGAATATGCCTCGTCTAGCTAAACTTTCATTTAGTGATTGCCAATATTTTGCTGGGGCAGGAAAAATTAAAATTGCCAAGTTCGTTTTTTGTACATTTTCCGCTCTTGAGCATCTCCACTTGGACAACGATAGTATCGAGGTAAATGTGCTTCAATCACTTTATTTGGTATGCATTTTAACTAATGGAACATCTTTGGGGCTTTTAGTCATCCTGAATTTTGGCATTTTATTCCTAGTTCTTTTGCTAGAGTATGTGAAGGTTACGAAGTAGACTTCCATGTGATTTTAGTGGTGCCAAACGTCTTTACCTCTCTGAATTTTGTTTGAATAACTTGAAGATCATCGCATGTGTTTCTTGAGCCGAGGGTCTTTCGAAAATAATCTTCTTATTCTCCGGAACAAGGGTAAGGTATGCGTACACAATAATGATGATATTCTAGCTCTAGAATCTCTTAAAGTAGAAACTTGGTCATTTGTCATATTTACCTTAGGGAAGTTAAGCTAATATTGTTGATTATAATATATGTACTTATTTTGAAAATAAAAAAGGTTATTTTCGTGTTTTTACTCTCATCACAACGTTACTAGGGACTTTTACTACGTACTTTCCATACATACCTTTTCTTTTTTCCTTCTTGTGTGCTATTGCAGATATAGGATGACATAGATCCTATAGTTGATTGCGATCCAAACTTGCAGTATCACAACGCCTATTGTATCGGCTTGGCCTTTCGTAAGTGGACACAGAATAAAGCGTCCATAATAAAAGCATTTACTGTCTGTTCTTGATTCAGCACACTTTCACAGTAGTGTCCGAGTAGATACTGTTACTTTCTCTCGAACCATAGTATTGATTGTTAATAAGATATATAAGGACCGTTACTGCAAAGAGTATTGCACCCTTGATCGTGAAATATCGATTGCTTATTCCAGCGATACAACACTTAGTTAGTGGTGGCTGAACCTTCCTAGTTATCTTTCATCTCTAATTCAGTTGTTGGATTCGTACTCTTAAAATGTCGTAGATTCTCTTGAATGAGCGTGTGGGCCTAGATGGCTAGATCTATTCTATCCAGTATTGTACTTTAGATATTATTTTCTCTCTGATTTATCATATTAAGTTTTAGTTTGGAGTATATTGCAGTTTAATTTATTTTGCGATGGATTGAATGATCGAGTCGTAGTTGAGATAGGTTCACTCAGCAAAGGGGTGCAGTGCTAGTCACTGGTCTCGAAGATTTTGAGTCGTGACATTTATGTTATGTAGTTTGACTGTGCATATAGTTTAATAAAGAAATAAATATTTTTGAAACTTGTGATCTAACATATCGCATGAGATTTAAGTGGTTATATAAAAAATTTAAAGTTAGATTATGAGAAATACGAAAAAATTAATTATTTTTGGACGGAATGATAAAAGTAGTAGCACATAGCATGAAACAAACTTAAGGGTCGTTTGGTAGGTGATATTAGAAAAAATAATGCAAGCATTAGCTCTATGCATTATTAATATCTTGTTTGGTACATTTTTTCAACCGACGTATAACTATGCTTGTATTAGTTATGCATCATACTTAGTGTGAGCACGTGATTTTTGCCCTATAAGTGTATTACTCCCAGAAAACTTAAAATAAAATATTTTATTTGTTTTGTGTTGATTTTTGTGCTATTTCTCGTATTTATTTGCATTTCTTTGTGTATGTTATTTGTTGAACTAATATAAAAAAATACAAAAAAATATATGCTGCATACATTTAGGAAATAGCCAAGCATTTTTAGAAATTAATTAACCATTAATTTGTTTAAAAGAAAAATTACAAAAAATGTGCATTTCATTGTTGATTTTTATTTATTTGTTCGTGTGTTAATTGTTGATTGAGTGTTAATTAATATTTGTGTAGTTTAATTGGGGTTTTTACATTTTTTGTTTAGGAACTTTTGTTAATTGTTAAATTAAAAGAAGAAAAAAGAAGAAAAGGGTGAAAATTGGTAGAAAACTCGGACTTGGGCTCCGGAAATTGGGACCAGAATCAGGCCCAATTCCATGCGAAACCCGGTCCAAGACCAGGTCTTTCAGAAAAGCCCTTCGAACGATGCCGTATTGGCGTCTCCATTTCGAGTCGTTTGATCAAATCGACTGACGGCTCAGATCAGGCCTCCTTTTATCCAAACAACGTCGCTTTGGGGCGTCTCATCTGAAAACGTCCATTTTACTCGATCCAACGGCTCCAGGTTTCCCCAGATACCCGACTCGTTCCCGTCTGAGACCGACCCAATCTCCACTTAACCAAACGACACCGTTTCCCCTTGATGAAAAGATCCTGGCC
>MU745446.1:3003-29296 GCA_026770625.1 Nicotiana glauca
AACAGAGTCAAACTTTCCTCGGTTCGGGATTAATTCGGTGACTTGAGACATCATTATATTCTCAAGTGGCGACTCTGAATTTTTTTTTAAATAACTAATCCCGTTCCGACCGTCCTTTAATTGAAAAAACTCTTTGCTTTTTTATTATATCCTTCGCGGGATGTAAGCAGTAAAAAAAGAGGTGTGACAACAACAATCAACAAATAACCCCAAGCAACTAATTGAACCCCAAAATCAACAGGAAATCAACCAATGAACCTCAAATACTTCAGTAAAACAAACTGAACTGGAAAATACAACTCAATAGCTAAAAGTCAAGAATTTCTCTTCAGGTTTTAATGGAACAGGATATCCTCAGTTTTAAGAACCAGTTTATCACTCTTATGCTTTCCAAGTCTCTATTTTTTTCAATCTCTCAAAGAACACAAATGCCTTAGCTCTCTCTTTCTCAAGGTCTGGAAGTATTCTTCTATGAATTCTTAAGACTATATACTCTCTCCTCTTTTCCGCCCCTGTCTATCTGTATCCCCTCCTCTATTTAAAGAACAAGTTTTGCTCCCTTTTTTCTTTAAACACTTTTTCTTTACAACTTGTATATTCCCTCCCATGTGTACCCCTTTAGCTTTTCATTATTACCCCCATGTTATCTACTTTCCATCCTGTTTTAGAACTTAGGTTATTAAGAAATATATTTCCCCCATCATATTCCAGCTCTTAGGAGCACTAACCTATTAAGAAAGTGGATGAACCCATCTTATTCCCTGATTCTGCCCACTACTATATGTCTAATTCAATGTTTAAATTCAATTAAGTATGGGTCTTATTTGTTTAATCATTTTTCCTTAAAATTGCCCATACCACTATGCCTTGTTCCCCACTATCATTAAACCAAACATTAGTTTAATGGTTATATTGGTACTTTACTGACAGAGCACTCAACTTAAATAATTCTTTCCAATTTTCAATTCCCAATTTACCCCCCTGATGCCCTGAAATTCCTATCCTACCCCAATTCCCCTTCAATCTGTCCCAAACCCACAGCTATAACCAATTCCTAACAAGGACTTTAATCACTGATTAACCTAGACTAATCCTTAATTAATCACTGAAACAAATGAATTGAATCTAAACTCAAAACACCTCAGCTATAACCAATTCAGCCTATCAAATTCAATCAATAGCTCAAACTAGAACCCCTATCAGATCAAATAGCATCATAATGAATCAGGACATAACCATTTTGAACTATTCAGGTAACAATTGGTATAGATACAGGGAATGAATTAACACAAACCTAAACGAGAACACTTGAACATTGTAAATACACTGCGCGAGAACAAACTGCATTCATATGCAAAATGGCGAACAACAAAGAGAAGGGAAACTGAAACAATTAGAAACAATAGTACCAGCAATAACTAATAGGAATAGTCACAGTTTTGTACAAGAATTTACTGTCTTTAAAATCAAACTAACAGGCACACATATTCAATTGGTTCAAACAGCTTATAACAACCACATGAGAAAAACTGGACCAGAAAAAGGTCCGAAGGAGAAGAAAGAAATAAATTGAAAAGATGATGAAATACAATGAAGCTTAAACAGATAACAACAACAAAAATAGAAAAGAAAAAGAAGGAAAATACCATAAAATTACAGGCTAAATTCTGCACAGTTCCCATTTGAAACCTTTACTTGAACTTTTGAGGTCCAAACGGACCTTAATCGAGTGTTCTCGACTGAAAACACTCGACTAAGGTCGATTAAGAGCCTCAAATTTCCCCTTTACTCAGGCAGGTTCCAGGTTTTGGCTCTTTAGCTCTCGTCCAGTTGGTTTAACATTCGACAAATTCCAGCTCAATTCGAGCTGAAACCTCATGGGATTTGTGACGAGGGTAGTCTAGAGGTTCAAGGGTGTGACTTGGGGAGGGTTTAGGTTTGGCGCCGCCACCAAAGAATCTTGTGGCGGCGCTAGGGTTCTTGGCTAAAAATTAAAATTCGAGGAGGGGGATTGGGATTCGAGGGAAACCAATATCGTTTTAGTGGTGAGGGAGGTCCAGTGGTGGTATGGTGTTAATTTGGTGTCACACAGACGACCTAGGGTTCGAGGTCGATTTCTTCGATCTAATATTCAAAGAGATACATTGAGATTCGAGGAAAACTGATAGGATGGTTGAAATGGGGAGGTTGTGGGGGGTTCAGTGGTGTAAAGATGTGGTTGCTTGGACCACCGGAACCGTCGTGAGGCGATTTTCGGTGGGTGGTCGACGGCGGAATGTGGCGGAGGGTGCTGGGCCTGTCTTTGATCGTTAGAGACGAAGGGAAGGGGGGTTGGCTTGGGAGGGTTGGGTATGGTTATGCATTTATATACGAGGGGGGGAAATTGATCCTGGCCGTTTGATCAAACGAGATCAACGGCCTGGATCATTTACTTATATGGAGACGGCGTCGTTTGGTGTGGTGATGGGGTGGATCAGGTTGGGGAATGGGTCGGGTGGTTTAGACGGGTAAGGGAGATGGGATGTGAGCCGTTGGATGATTTTGGATGAACGGCCAAGATCTATTAGCTTGAAACGGCGTCGTTTGGCTGGTCTCTGAGACGGATCAAATTGGACCGGGTATAGGGGTGTTTTGGGCTGGTTTCGTTTGGGTAAATGGGGGTTTTGACCGGGTAAAAAATTGATTTGGCCCTGTGTATTGAGTGAACAGCCCAAATGAGACCTTTTTTCCATTTATCTCTTTTTCTTCTTTTTCTTTTTACTTCCTTAATTATTAGAACCAAAATTCTAAATTACATTACAAAAATCAAATTAACTTATAATATACTAATTAACTTCTACTAACAATTAACACACACAATTAAATACCAATTTAAAATAAAATCACACAACTAGACCTTAAATGTTAAAAATGCAAAGTACATTATTTTTTATAATTTTTATTTTTGTAAAACAGACTTAATTACTCCTAATTGTACAATTAAATCTTAAAATGCAAATGCGACAAATTTTTGTATTTTCATTGATTTAAACAAATAAACATATACACACAAACGTAGACAATAAGAGAAAAATACCACAATTCACGACAATTACAAACAAACAAAACTATTTTATTTTGCATTTTTTTTGGAGTAATTCTCGTATAGGGCAAAAATCACGTGCTCACGGCCGATACCAGCTTCGAATCTCATGGCCTACTTATAATTTATGCTTGTCGGAGCCGGCGATGGAGATTGGCAGAGGAATTTTCACCGACGCTATTCCAAATTCAACCCTTTGAATACAATAAAAATTCCTTTTTCCTATCTAGGATTTCAGTCCGAGAGATGCCAATTCCTTGAATTGTTAAACTGTAAAAAATTATCTTATCAATTTGGTGTCGGAGTTGGTGGCAGTGATAGTGCCAAACAAGAAAAAGGACTCGAATTGAGCCGATATAATACATATGACTTTCATTGTATTTCAATGTATCTCGCTGTATTTTATGTATTTCATTGTATTCATTATCTTTTTTTTTATTGTATTTCAATGTATCTCGCTATATTCCGTGTATTTCATTGTATTCACTCTCTCGCTATATTCCATGAATGTATTCATATGATTTTTTTTAATTCACATAATTTATGTATTCATATTTATAATTGAGTTTGTTGAGTTATATTAGGAGTCTATTTGTGTTAATTCATTCACTTTTCGTTTAATTCACGGTTTACACTATTTACGTTAATGTATTCACAAATACATATCATGAATACAGTCGAATACAATCATCTGTCTAGCTGTAATTCTCTGTTTCACGCTGTGAATACAATCGAATATAATAATATGTCTAGTTGTAATCCCCTATTTCACGCCGAGAAATGTTATTGTATTCATGAATACAGTAGCTTAAATACATCGAATGCACTTTACAAAAACTGAAAACATAATTATAGAAAGTAATATAATAAATGGTAGCTACAACTAGCTAATAACCACTAAACAATAGTGATTTGTGAAAATTTCTCATAAAAGTAAGCATTAAAAAAAAGAGAACCGAGACTCCGAGAGGATTTGTAGTTGTAGAGAGCTAATTAGTTGAATAAATTTTTACAAAGCTTGACTTTTATATTATATAATTTATTTAAGAAATAATTTTTGAGATTAGTCGCTTATTTTTCACAAAGTTTTAAATTTTAAGAGTTCTTTTCTTATGTATTATTTTAGATTGAAAAAAAAAAATCAAATATACGAGAAATGGTGGTCTCCGTTTAATTAGTTTTGATAAATAAAATGGTCGAAACTTTGAACCCGTGAATAATACATCAGTTTGAATATCCTAAATCGTTGAACTGTCTCACTCAACTATATTAAAAATGTTTAGAATATAATACGTAGTGATATAAAATATACTCCATCTGTTTCAATTTAAAAAAGAATGACATATTTATATATTTGGAAACAATTCAACTTTAAATTTTTTTATTTTACCATTTTATCCTTTATAAGAAGTTTTTATAGTCACACAAATATCACGGTCCCACAAAACTTTTGAAACTTAAGATTTTAAGATCACATATTAAAAAGTTTTTTTTTTCCTTAAAATTTGTGCTAAGTTTAACTAAATCATCGAAATTAACATTTAATTTATATACGTAATACTATAAAAAAAAATCATCATAGGGTGTACGCTTGACCCTCGGGCCTCTGGTAGCGATGCCGCTGCTAGTGCTGCTTCCTCTTTCGTGTTTCACGTTTTAGTTTGTTTTTTCGACAAGTGCATGAAACTGTACGAGAAGGACCCACCACGTGATCCATTAACTTGATATGATCGTACATTTTTTACAGCTCATATATATTCATAGTGCAAGGCAAGTACGTTTTTTTGCTTTGTTATTTTGTCGCCATCAAATTAAGTTATGGGTGAAAATGAAAGTTCTATTTTGGAATCTTCTGGATTTGAAGTGAGGACACCAAGAAACGAACTGTCTAGAACATGTTATATTTTAGCGAATAATGGTATAATGAATGAATAGCAGAATAGCCAGTATATCTATCACTTGTAAAAGAAAGATAAGTGATATATACATCATACATGCAATGAGTAACAAGTGTCCCAACAACTTAAAATGGGGAATAAAAATTTACTCATTATAGAACGGAAAATAATGAGTGGAGATTTGAACTAAACAATTAATCATATCTCAAATCGTTATTTTCATTTATTATTTGTTTGTTTTTCTGTGACTTGTATAATTACCAAATTAAACTAACAAAAATTTCTTTTATTTATAATTACTATGTTTAATTTTACCTAATTGAAAGAAAAAAAAAACAGTATTTAATTTTCGATAAGTTTTCTTATGGTTCAAATAGTCAAATGTAGATTGCCCAAATTGGGGAAAAAACTTTTAAGGGCTAACTTAAGCTATGCCCAAATTGATCAATCATACAAACAACAACAACATACCTAATAATCTAATATAGTTCCACAAGTGAGGTATGGGGAAGATAGTGTGTACACAGTTCTTACCCTTACCTCAAGAAGTAAAGATGTTATTTTTGAAAGACCCTCGGCTCAAGAAAAAATAAAAAAGGGAGAAAAGAGAATAAGAAGAAGAAGAAAGAAAGAAAGAAAGAAAGAAGAAGGAGACAAAAGACGCTAAGGAAAAGGAAAAGAAAAAGAGAAGCCAAAAAAAAAATATCAAATAGTAACAATCGGGAAAATACGATACATGAAGTGAACGAAGCAATAAGCAAATACTAGAGGTCAAAGAATACGAAAAAACAAGAGCGCTACTAATACTACTGGTAAAGAACGTGGAACTCTCGAATACCTACTAGTCCTTCTACCCTAATCTTCAACCTCCACACCCTTCTATCTTGGTGTTTACCTTGAAAATAGGAGTAAAAATTAAATATGATTTTAAAGATATGTGATTTAGTTCAATACCAATTAATAATCAAGAAATATGAAGCAAGAATGAAAAAAGACAAGTGAATCAAACCAATAATACTTGACAGTGGTGACCTCGAGACGGTGACCTCGAGATGGTCTGAGGGCAATAAAGTAAGAAAAATAGAGTAAGAACAACAAAGCTAAAGGACAATGCTGATGAACAATTGGCGAAAAGGTAGAGAGTATATTCCTTTCTCAATGCTAAGATGGTGTTACAAATGATTGGGATCCCCTTTATATAATAGGGGAACCCTAAAGAAAGAATATTTCTATTTACAATAGGGAATATTCTTGGTACACCTACCTAACCGCCTAGTACGTAATCGTTCAACCCTATTCCGGAATTTATGCCATGACTTTGGGGACGTGGCAGGAATCTAGCTCGCTCTAGTACAAATTCATAACGGTATTATTTCGGAGTCGGGCATACTAGAACCTGGTGTACCTCGTACTCCTATCTTCGGGCACTGCAATCTATCTTCGAGCTTGATTCTGGTCCCCTGGTCTCTAATCTCGACCTCACCCAAACTCGGGCTAGTGACGGACCCTCGAGCCTATAAATTAGAGGCATACGATTTGAACCGTATACAAAATAGTCCCCCCATTTCTTAGAATAAGATGATAAGAAATGATTTGACCCTCAATTTTGTTACGACCCAAAATTTTCACCCTCGGGAGTCATGATGGCGCCTACTAATATGAGCTAGGCAAGACAACTACTCAATAAATTTACTTTCCCCCCCTTTGTATGGCCCTTTAGCAATTATGAGCAATAATTTAAATATAACAGAATTATAACAAGCGAACAATAAAACTATTGAATATCTCCAATACAACCGTTTAAGCAAGTCTACCCTGAACTGGAGTCACAGCTTCATAGAAAGTCTAAGAATACTACAAACAAGGTCTGAATGAAATACAAAGTCTATCTCTGAATAAATAAAAACAGCAAGACGTAAGATAGGAGGAGACGCCAAGGCCCGCGGACGTCCGCAGGACTACCTTGGGTCGCCTGTGTGGACTGAAGACAGCGCCCTCACTGCGGTCCAAATGTCCGGTATCGATATCTGCACACAGTGCAGGTGTAGTATCAGCACAACCGACCCCATGTGCAGGTAAGTGCCCAGCCTAACATCGGCGAAGTAGTGACGAGGCTAGGACTAGACTACCAAATAAACCTGTGCAGTTAAATCATATACAGCGGAAATAGAAATAGATAATTACAACTAAAGTTGGGCGGGGGAAACATGCTACGGGGAGTAACAGATAACAACAGAACACCTGTTGAGAAACATAAGAAATGCCCTAAACCAATTACCAGCAAAATAAGGAAATAGAAGAATAGGTACACCGTAATACCATTGCAGGCGTGCAACATGATCCCATTTCATATGATACCGTTGCAGGCGTGCAACCCGCTCCCATTTCTTAAATTACCGTTGCAGGCGTACAACCCGCTCCCATTTCATATATTACCATTGCAAGCGTGCAACCTACTGCTATTTCATATATTATCATTGCAGGCGTGCAAACCACTCCCATTTCATATATTACTGTTGAAGGCGTGTAGCTCGTTCCCATTTCTTTTATCAACACCAATCAAAAGAATCCCGGCAAGGGTACAATAATATTAAAACAAACATCCCGGCAAGGGAAAAGTAATGATAATAATATCCCGACAAGGAAACAGTAATGATAATAACATCCTGACAAGGGAGCAATAATGATAATAATATCCCGACAAAGGAACAGTAATAAAAATCCTCATATGAAGCACAATGAACCACAACGGAGTCATAACAATTATAATACAAGACTCACGGGCATGCTTGACACTGACGTATAGACACTCGTCACCATGCCTATACGTGGTACTCCACAGTTAACACGTAGCAAATAAGACTCGACTCCTAATCCCTCAAGCTAAGGCTAGACCAAACACTTACCTCGAACTTCCAAGGTCAACTCAAGCCTCAAACACCGCTTTTTCTTTTGAACTTTGCTCCAAATCGATTGTATCTAGACAATAACCGACTTAATAACATCCATAAAAGCTAAATAATCCAATTCTAATGCCAAATTATAGATTTCCTATCATTCTTTCCAAAAAGTCAAAAATCGACCCCGAGCCCGTTTAGTCAAAATAGGAGATTCGAACCAAAACCTGATCACCCATTCACCCACGAGCCCGAATATGTAATTAGTTCTAAAATTCAACCCCAAAACGAGGTCTAAATCCCAATTATACAAAAAGCCCTAATTCTAGCCAAATTCCTAATTTTCTACCGTTAAGAACATGATTTAGTCCTAGAAATCTAATGGGTGTTAATGAAAATTGAAGAAAATGAGTCTAAGATTACGTACCTATGAGTTTGTGATGAAGTTCTCTTTCAAAAATCGCCCAATTTGGAGTTTGGAAGAAGAAGTTATGAAGTTTTGGTTTAATCGCGAGTGTGATGTTTACTGTTTAAAAATCACTAGGCAGACCTTCATCGCGTTCGCGATGGGTCAGCCACGTTCGCGAAGAGCAGCCTTCCTCAGGCTTAAGCGATCGCGAGTCTTCTTGCGCGTTCGTGAAGGGTTGGTCCCCCTGACCTTCACGTTCGCGGGCCTGTGCATACGTTCGCGTAGAGGAACGGTTACTTCCCAGACCAGCCCCCATTTACACTACGCGTTCGCGGGATGTGGGTCACGTTCGAGTAGAGCGAACCCCCAGTGCTCCGTATTTGCGTCCCTTCTCTCGCATTCGCATTGAACAAAATCCACCCCTGCCCATTTTCCCTTTTGCGATCGCGAAGCACAGAAGGCCTGTACATCAGAACAACAGTTTCTGCAATTTTTTCACAAGTTCAAAACCTTCTGATACTCACCCGAGCCCTTGAGGCTCCAAACCAAACATGTACACTAACTCAAAAACATCGTATGAACTTATCAGTGCGATCAAATCTCTGAAATAACCTCTTGAAGAACGAATTTAGCATAGAAATCTAAGAAAAATCTCAAAACTTTCAAAGTATCAATTTTCAGAACTATGGGTCCGAATCACCTCAAACGACTTCCGTTTCTTACCAAATTTTACAGACTCGACTTAAACCACATATAAGACCTGTACTGGGGCCCGGAACCATAATATGGGCCCGATACCATCAACGATCCCGGGCATACGCCCAAGTCCCATATTTTTCTACGGACCCTCCAGGACCGTCAAATTATGGGTTCGGGTCCGTTTACCCAAAATACTGATCGAAGTCAACTTAATTCCATTTTAAAATCAAAATTCATCATTTTACATAGATTTTCACATAATGGCTTTCTGGCTACATGTCCGGACTACGCATGCAAATCGAGGTGATGCTGAAAGAGGTTTTTAAGGCCTCGAAAAACATTCTCCACCTCTAAAATAACAGTTAATCCTCGAACAGACAGAAGAAGGAAGTACATGAGTCAGGGAAAAGATGGGAATAACGGCTCCGCATAGCAGACTCGGACTCCCAGGTCGATACCTCCGCAGGCTGACCTCTCCGCTAAACACGAACAGAAGGAAAACTCTTTGATCGCAACTGACGAACCTGCCGATCTAGAATAGCTATCGGCTCCTCCTCATAAGACAAGTCCTTGTCCAACTGGACAGTGCTGAAATCTAATATGTGGGATGGATCACCATGATACTTCCGAAGCATGGACACATGAAACATTGGATGCACGACTGATAAGCTCGGCGGTAATGCAAGTCTTTAGGCCAACTCTCCCGCTCGATCAAGAATCTCAAACGGGCCAATGAACCTAGGGCTAAGCTTGCCCTTCTTCCCAAATCTCTCCATGCCCTTCATAGGCGACACTCGAAGCAATACCCGTTCACCGACCATAAAGGCCAAATCACGAACCTTACGATCGGCATAACTCTTTTGCCTGGACTAAGCTGTACGAAGCCTATCCTGAATAATCCTGACCTTGTCCAAGGCATCCTAAACCAGATCCGTACCCAACAATTGAGCCTCTCCCGGATCAAACCATCCAACCGGCGACCGACACCGCCTACCATATAAAGCCTCACAATGACCCATCTGAATACTCGACTGGTAGCTGTTGTTGTAGGCAAACTCTGCTAAAGGCAAAAACTGATCCCACGAGCCTCCAAAATCAATGACACAAGCTCGGAGCATATCTTCCAAAATCTAAATAGTCCGCTTGGACTGCCTGTTCATTTGAGGATGAAACGTTATGCTCAGCTCAACCCGTATGCCCAACTCTCACTGATCTGTTCTCCAAAAATGTGAGGTAAACTGCGTACCTCGTTCCGAAATGATAGACACGGGCACACCATGAAGGCGAACAATCTCTCGGATATAGATCTCAGCTAACCTCTCGGAAGAATAAGAGACTGACACAGGAATGAAATGTGTTGACTTGGTAAGCTTATCAACAATAACCCACACTGCATCGAACTTCCTCTGAGTTCGTGGGAGTCCAACAATGAAGTCCATTGTAGTACGCTCCCACTTCCACTCAGGAATCTCAATCTTCTGAACAACCCATCGGGCCTCAGATGCTCGTACGTAACATGCTGATAATTCAAATATTGAGCCACATATGCAATGATATCCTTCTTCATTCTTTTCCACCAATAATGCTTCCGTAAATCCTGATACATCTTCGCAGCGCCCGGATGAATAGAGTATAGGGAGCTATAGGCCTCCTCTAAAATGAACTCTCGAATCCCATCCACATTAGGCACACAAACTCGACCCTGCAATCTCAAAACTCCATTCAGCTCCTAAGGTTACCCTCTTGGAACCTCCATATTGCACCGTGTCTCTAAGGACACACAAATGGGGATTATCATACTGCCAATAAGGAAGAACGAGTGACTGTGCAAAGCTAACACGTGGCTAGGCTCAGAAATATCCAATCTCACAAATTGATTGGCCAAAGCTTGAACATCCAAAACTAGCGGCCTCTCAGCGACCGGAATATAAGCAAAACTACCCATACTGGCTGACTTCCTACTCAAAGCATCGGCCACCACATTGGCCTTCCCCGGATGATATAAGATGGTGATATCATAGTCTTTAAATAGCTCCAACCACCTTCTCTGCCTCAAGTTTAGCTCCTTTTTCTTGAACAAATACTGCAAACTCTTGTGGTCTGTGAACACCTCACACGCCACGCCATACAGATAATGCCTCTAGATCTTCAACGCGTGAACAATGGCTGCTAACTCTAAATCATAGATTGGATAGTTCTTCTCGTGAATCTTCAACTGCCGTAAAGCATAGGCAATGTCCTTGCCATCCTATGTCAACACCGCACCAAGTCCAATACGAGATGCATCATAATAAACTATTTATGGACTTGAACCTGTAGGTAAAACCAACATCGATGCCGTAGTCAAAACTGTCTTGAGCTTCTGAAAGCTCGCCTCACACTCGTATGACCACCTAAACTGGGAACCCTTTTAGGTCAACCTAGTCATCGGGGATGCAATAGATGAAAACTCGTCCACAAATCGACGATAATAGCCTGTCAACCCTAAGAAACGCTGGATCTCTGTAGCTGATGTTAGTCTAGTCCAATTCTTGACTGCCTCAATCTTCTTTGGGTCAACCTAAATACCCTCTGATGATACAACATGACCCAAGAATGCAACTGAACTCAACCAGAATTCACATTTCGAAAACTTGGCATATAACTGACTATCTCTCATAGTCTGAAGAACCACTCTAAGATGTTGCTCGTGGTCTTCCCGGCTGCGGGAATAGATCAAAATATCATCAATGAAGACTATCACGAACAAAATAAGTAAGGCCTAAATACTCGGTTCCTCAAATCTATAAAAGCTGTTAGGGCATTTGTCAACCCGAATGACATCACCAAGAACTCATAATGCCCGTACCGATTGCGGAAAGTTGTCTTAGGGAAATTGGTTGCCCTAATCCTCAACTGATGGTAGCCAGATCTCAAGTCAATCTTCAAAAATACCTTGGCACCCTGAAGCTGATCAAACAAATCATCAATCATCGGCAATGGATACTTATTCTTGATTGTAACCTTGTCCAACTATCGGTAATTAATACACATTCTCATCAATCCGTCCTTCTTCTTAACAAATAACACCGGTGCACCCCAAGGCGAGACACTTGGTCTAATAAAGCCTTTTCCAAGAAAGTCTTGCAATTGCTCCTTCAACTCTTTCAACTCAGGCGGGCCTTAGGATACGGTAGAATAGAAATAGGCTGAGTGCCCTGAGCCAAATTAGTGCAAAAGTCAATGTCCCTGTTGGGTGGCATACCAGGCAGGTCTGCAGGAAATACCTCAGGAAACTCACAAACAACGGGCACAAAATCAATAGAAGGAACCTCGGCTCTAAAATCACGAACATATGCAAAATAGGCCAAACACCCCTTCTCGACCATACGCCGAGCCTTCACATAAGAGATGACACTGTGGGTAGAATGATCAAGAGTCCCTATCCACTCTAAACGAGGTAAACCCGGCAAGGCTAAAGTCACAGTCTTGGCATGACAGTCCAAGATAACGTGATAAGGTGATAACCAATCCATCCCCAGTATGACATCAAAATCAACCATGTCCAGTAGTAACAAATCTACACGAGTTTCAAGACCCCCAATCACAACTATACACGAATGATGGACTCGATCTACCCTAATAGAATCACCCACCGGTGTAGACACATAAACATGGGCACTCAAGGAATTACTTGGCATGACCAGATACGGTGAAAAATAAGATGACACATAGGAGTATGTAGACCCTGGATCAAACAGGACTGAAGCATCTCTACTACAAACTAGAACAGTACCTGCGGAAGCCTCAGCCTGAGGCTTGGCTGGAATAGCATAACATTGGGGTTGGGCCCCACCACCCTAGACTAAATCTCTGGGATAACCTGTTGCTGGCTGGCCTCCACCTCTAGCTGCCTGACCTCCACCTCTAATACCTCTACCTCTACCTCCACCTCTAGCACCTCTACCCCCACCCCTAGCTGGCGGAACGGGCGGTAGAACACCTGGTGCCTGAACCATAGCACGGGAACCCTGCTGCTGAGAACTGCTCGATGCTCGATGCTCGAGGGAAATATCTAGCAATATGCTTCGTGTCGCCACAAGAAAAACAAGTCCTCGGCTGCTGGGGCTGACGACCCTGAAAACTTTGAAGTGGCGGTGCACTTATAGGAGCTGGTGGTGCAGTGTAGGACTGCTGATCAGAATACTGTGTATGAGAACCACGGCCACCTGAAGCACCATGAGAAGCCTAAAGTGCTGACTGAAAAGGCCTAAGAGGATGACCTCTACCATAAGAATCCCTACCTCCAGATGAGGCACCACTGAATCTGGCCGAATGACGAGGCATCTTGTCCGACCAAGGTCTACGTCCTAGCGGCAGAACCATCTCCACTCTTATGGCCACATTGGCCTCCTCCTAAAAACAAATCTCACTCCCTGTCTCCCAAGATATCTGATGTCGAATCGGATGAATAAGCCCCTCATTGAACCTCTAAACCCTCTCTCTCGGTGGGAAGCATGATAAGAGCATGAGATGAATCGAATCTCATAATGAGTAACGGTTATAGAACCCTGCTCGAGATGCTCAAACTACCTCTGATAGGTCTCTCTCTGAGTGATAGGGAGAAACTTCTCCAGAAATAGCTGTGTAAACTGCTCCCAAGTCAAAACTGGTGATCTGGCTAGTCTAGCCAAGCAATAATCTCTCCACCAAGTCTTGGCAGATCTAGCTAAGCAAAAAGTAGAAAAATCGACCCCATTGGTCGCCACTATCTCCATGTTCCTGAGAACCTGATGAAAGCTATCTAGATAATCCTGGGGATCCTGAGAAGATGCACCGCTGAAAGTAGTAGTGAAGAGCATGGTGAACCTGTCCAATCTCCACAAAGCATAGGCAGACATAGCTGCTCCATCACTGGTCTGGGTTACCACACCCGGCTGAACTGCTCCAACTAGCTGAGCTATTGGAGTCTGAAACTGGGGAGTCATCTACTCCGGAGTGCGAGTAGCAGGAGTCTGGTCTCCTCCTCCAGCCTAACAGACGGCTGGTGCTACAGGAAGCAAGCCTACATGGGTGACAATCTCCATAAGGCCCACTAGACGGACCAAAGCATCCTGGAGTACCGGGGTAGCAAGAAACCCCTCTGGGACCTAAGCTGGGCCCACTGGAACTGTCTGGGCCGGAACCTCATCTTCAAAGTCAACCTGAGGCTCTGTCATTGGTGTTGTTGCTCTAGGCTGAGCTCTGTCCCTACCTCGCCCTCTAGCACGGCCTCAGCCTTGCCCTCTACCCCTCGTAAGAGCTACTACTAGGGGCTCAGGCTGCTGGTCAGTGGATGAGGAAGCGCGCATTCTCAGTATCTACGAAAGAACAGAATAGAAATTCAATCAGCATTGAGAAACCAAACCGCACGATAGGAAAGAATAGATGTGAAATTTTCCTAACTCTGTAGCCTCTAGGGATAAATACATATGTCTCTGTACCAATCCCTCAGACTCTACTAAGCTTGTCTATGAACTATGAGACCCATGTAACGTACAACTCTGATACCAACTTGTCACGACCCAGATTTACCACCCTCGAGAGTCATGATGACGCCTACTAATGTGAGCTAGTCAAGATAACTACTCGATAAATTTACCTTTTCCCCCTTTTTATGGTCCTTTAGAAATTATGATCAATAATTTAAATACAGCAGAAATTATAACAAGCGGAAGAAAAAAATAAAACTACTTAGTATGTCCAATACAACCGTTTAAGCAAGTATACCTAGAACTGGAGTCACAACTTCACAGATAGTCTAAGAATACTACAAATAAGGTTTGAATGAAATACAAAGTCTGTCTCTGAATAAATAAAAATAGCAAGAGGTAATATAGGAGGAGACGCCAAGGCCCGTGGATGTCTGCAGGACTACCTTGGGTCGCCTGTGTGGACTGAAGACAGCGCCCTCACTGCGGTCCAAATGATCCGGTATCAGTATTCGCACACGGTGCAGAGTGTAGTATCAGCACAACCGACCCCATGTGCTGGTAAGTGCCCAACCTAACCTCGGCGAAGTAGTGACGAGTTTAGGACCATACTACCAAATAAACCTGTGCAGTTAAATCATATATATCGGAAATAGAAACAATAATTACAACTAAAGCTGGGCGGGGGAAACATGCTACGGGGAGTAACAGATAACAACAGAACAACTGCAAAGAAACATAAGAAATGCCCTAAATCAATTACCAGCAAAATAAGGAAATAGAAGAACAGGTACACACGTAATACGTTGCAGGCGGGCAACCCGATCCCATTTCATATGATATCGTTTCAGGCATGTAACCCGCTCCCATTTCTTATATTATCGTTGCAGGCATGCAACCCGCTCCCATTTCACATATCATAGTTACATGCATGCAACCCGCTCCCATTTCATATATTACTGTTGTAGGCGTGCAACCGCTTCAATTTCATATATTACTGTTGCAGGCGTGCAACCCGATCCCATTTCTTTTATCAACACCAATCAACACTTAATAACATAAATAAACACTAAACAATCCAATCCCAATGCCTAATTATAGATTTCCTATGATTCTTCCCAAAAAGCCAAAATCGACCCTGGGCCCGCTTGGTCAAAACTCAAGGTTTAGACCGAAACCCTATCACCCATTCATCGACGAGCCCAAATATGAAATTAGTTCCAAAATTTGACCCCAAAACGAGCTCTAAATCCCAATTATATAAAAAGCCCTAACTCTACCCAAATCCCTAATTTTCTATCCCTAAGAACATGATTTAGGCCTAAATATCTAATGGGTGTTAATGAAAATTGAAGAAAATGAGTCTAAGATTACATACCTATGAATTTGTGGTGAATTTGCGATCGCGGGTCCTCTTACACATTCGCGAATGGTTGGCCCCCTGAGCTTCGCGTTCATGGGCCTATGCATGCGTTCGTGTAGAGGAACGGTTACTTCCGAGACCAGCCCCCCATTTATGCTACGCGTTCGCGAGACGTGGGTCGCGTTCGCGTAGAGAAACCCCCCAGTGCTCCGGGTTCGCATCCCTTCCGTCGCGTTCATATTGAACAAAATCCACCCCTACCCATTTTCCCTTTCGCGATCGCGTGAAGGGCTTTACGATCGCGATGCAGAAAAGGCATGTGCATCAGAGCAACAGTTTCTGCAATTTTTCACAAGTTCTAAACCTTTCGAAACCCATCCGAAACTCACCCGAGCCTCGGGGCTCCAAACCAAACATGTACACTAACTCAAAAATATCATATGAACTTATCCGTGCGATCAAATCGCCAAAATAACCTCTTGAACAACGAATTTAACATAGAAATCTAAGAAAAATCTCAAAACTTTCAAAGTATCCATTTTCACAACCACGGGTCCGAATCACCTCAAACGACTTCCATTTCATACCAAATTTCACAGGCTTAACTTAAACCACATATAAGACCTGTACCGGGCTCCGAAACCATAGTACGAGACCGATGCTATCAAATTTTAAGCACATTTCATTTCCAAAACTCCTAACTTATTCCAGAAAATAATTTTCTTTAAAAATTCATTTCTCGATCTTGGGACCTCGGAATACGATCACGGGCATACGCCCAAGTCCCATATTTTCCTACGGACCCTCCAGGACCGTCAAACCACGGGCCCAGATCTGTTTACCTAAAATATTGACCGAAGTCAACTTAATTCCATTTTAAAGTCAAAATTCATCATTTTTTATAGATTTTCACATAATGGCTTTCCTGGTACATGCTCGGATTGTATACGCAAATCGAGGTAATGCTAAAAGAGCTTTTTAAGGCCTTAGAACACAAAATTTGCTTTCAAAACACGTGATGACCTTTACAAATTTCCCAAGTCTTTAATGATGACGTCATTCACGTGACACTGGCATTCGAAGTGACTGAAACGTCACGTCGGTCCACTTCCCCAAAACATTAAATGCATTCCAGTATTGGTCGGCCACTAGCACCGCTGAACCGTCATTTCCATTCTATAAATATTAGGCTATTCTTTTGAGTAAAGAACTTTGCTTTCTCTTTACATCTTTCTCTTCCTCATCTCCTTCTCTCAATCTCCTGTTTCCATCGCCTCTTCAAGCACTCGAAAATGCCAAGTTCTTGTAAAAAACACCACATTCCAATATAACCTGTATTCTTTAGCTTAAAATCATGGCTAAAACGTCCAAGATGGTACCTAAAAAGGATAAAACATCGTCTTCTTCTACCTCCCGACCGGCCAAATTGGTGGTGCCGCCAAATCTTGAGGATATCACCCCTAACCTTGTGTGATTAAGAAGGACTTTAGTATTGAAAATTCCCCCGATATCCTAGGCTGATGCGAGCATGAATCTCGATATCATAGTTTGAGATTGAAGAAGCATCTCGAAAATGTGAGGAAGGACTTCGGTTGGGGAGATGAGGTCGTGGTTCATATCCCAACCCCCGGCGAAAAGCATTAATACCCACATGGAGGGGTTTATAAGTGTTTACACTTACCCCTTCACACTGGGTCGCCTTGATCCGGTGGTGATCGACTTCTGCAAAACATATAAAGTCACCTTCAGCCAGATTCACCCCTTTTTTGGTGCATTGTGATCATGCTACACTTCTTTTTTGACAAGGCCGAAGGGTTAGAATTCACCTTCAACTACCTGATTCGATTGTATCAGCCCTAGCTATTTCGAGGGATTATCAAGTTGCAACGTCGAACAACAAAAACATCTTTGCCAGTACTGACGAGACTAAAGATCGAGGTTGGATGAGCCGGTTCGTGAGAGTAAGAATTTCGGATGTTATCCCCAGGAACAAAATGTCGTTCCCGGAGATGTTGAACTTTAATCGTAAGTGGTTTTCTTTTCCCCGAAATCTATTCATGTTCTGCTTTCACATTTCATGATATCCTTTCCCAGAGGATTATAAGTGTAGCGCTCGTGTAATAGTTTACTTTTTTAAGGCACAAAATGTTTTTGACATTAACATAATAATTGATACATGCGTACATGCTTCGCCGTCAGGGTTCGACTTTTCTATATGGGCACGGTTCATCTCGACCGTTTGGTCTATTACAAAGTTTTTCTATCGAGACCTCCTTAGGCATGAAGTATTGCCCTTGAAAATACAATCTCCGAGGATGATACCCCCCAGTATTTGAAGTTGATTGAAGAGAAACCTTGGACACTGTTGAGTTCTTCTTAGGTAGCACATAATTGTTGCCTCGTTAATAACCTTTCCGGTCAAACCCATTGGGAACAAAATTGATCTAAGGGAAAAAGAGTGCAACGCATGTTTTAAAACCTAAGGCCTTCGTGTAAACAAGGTATTTTTGAGATAGTGTGCCTTTGATAGCTTCGATTGGGGATAAGTAATATGTTAGTTTTAAACCCAAATGTACAAGAAGTATAAAGTCATACCTTAGCAGTAGTATCATTTGAGTAGTGATATGTTCCAACTGTTTGGTAGTTGTTCACCTCTCATTGTGCTAAGTTTGTAAGATCCTTTACCGACAACTCTGAGGACTCGGTACGGTCCTTCCCAATTTGGGCCCAGTTTCCCTTCATTAGGACCTCGAGTTTTGAGGGTGACCTTTCGTAGAACCAAGTCCCCGATTCCAAAGTGTTGAGGATTGGTCCTTCTATTGTATTATCTTTCGATCCTTTGCTTTTGAGCGGCAATGCGAACTAGGTGTTGCTTCTCGCTTTTCATCTAATAACTCGAGGATAGCATTCATGGCCTCATGATTTGACTCCTTCGATGCATGTTGAAACCTGGCGCTGGGTTCTCCAACCTCGACGGGGTTGAAGGCCTCAGAGCCATACACTATAGAGAATGGGGTGGCCCCCATGCTAGACTTCGATGTCATTCGATATGCCTAAAGGACCTCGGGTAAAAGTTCTCTCCATTTTCCTTTCGCATTGTCCAATCTTTTCTTCAAGTTTTGAATGATGGTTTTATTTGTTAAGTCGGCCTATCCGTTTCCAGTTGGATGATATGGTATCGCTAAGATCCTCTTTATTTTGTGTGCTTCGAGAAACTTCGTCACCTTGATGCCGACGAATTGTTTTCCATTATCACTTCCAATTTTGGTAGGTATCCCGAACCGGTGTATGATGTGGTCCAAAATGAAGTCAATTACCTCTTTTTCTTTGACCTTCTTGAAGGCCTGTGCTTCCACCCACTTAGAAAAATAATCAGTCAAAAATAGAATAAATTTAGCTTTACCCGAGGCCTTTGGTAGAGGGCTGACTATATCTATTTCCTATTTTATAAAAGGCCACGGGGATAGGACTGAATGAAGTTGTTATTCAGGATGACGTATCATCGGTGCGAATCGTTGACACTTATCACATTTTCTGACAAATTCCTTAGTACCTTTTTCCATGCTATCCCAGTAGTAATTTGCTCTAATAACTTTGCGAACCAAAGATTCGGTGTCAAAGTGATTCCCACAAGTGCTTTTGTGGATTTCTTGAAGGACATAATCGGTGTCTCCTGGACCCAATCATACCGCCATCGGTCCATCGAACGTTCTCCTATACAATGTTCCATCTTCATTCAATGCAAACTAAGAATCCTTGGCTCGTAAGGCCCTAGATTCTTTGTGGTCCGATAGGAGTTTTCCATTATTCAAATATTCAATATACTTATTCCTTCAGTACCATATTAGGCTTGTTGAATTTATCTCGGCATGACCCTCTTCAACCATAGACCTTGATAATTGGACGCCCTTAGGAAGATGCCATCTTCTTCGACCGAGGATCCCAGATTAGCAAGTGTGTCAGCCTCGCTATTTTGCTCTCGAGGCACATGGTCCAGAGTCCACTAAGCGGTGCAGAGTTACCTTTATTTTATCCAATTACCGTTTCCAAACCTTGAAGCTTTTGTTTACTTAGTTGACGACCAATAGAGAATCGCACTTCGCTTCGATGATTTCTGCTCCTAAGCTTTTAGCTAGCTCAAGCCCTATAATCATGGCCTCATGCTCGGACTCATTATTAGTTAATCTTGGAGTCTTGATTGATTGCTTAATAGATTCATCTGTGGGTGGATTCAGGATGATGCTGAGCCTGGACCACTTCATATTCGAGGCACCATCCGTGAAGAGGGTTCATACCCCTGATGGTGTACCCGATCTTAACATGAGTTCTTTCTCCACTTAGGGTATGAGGGTTGGTGTAAAATCAACCACAAAGTTAGCTAGGATTTGAGAGTTGATGGTCATTCAGGGTGGATATTGAATATCATACCCGCTAAGCTCGATAGCCCATTCGGCCCGATAGTTTGGGCTAATTAAAAAACATTTTGAAGGGGTTAAGTGGTCAATACACATATATAATGACATTGAAAATATGGTTTTAACTTTCGAGATGCGCTTATCAATGCAAGTGCTATGTTTGCTAAGTGAGGGTACCTAGTTCAACATCTCCTAGAGTTCGGCTTACATAATAAACAACAAATTGCATACCTTGTTCTTCTCAAACTAGTACCCCACTTAACACTATCTCGGACACTGCCAAGTACAGGTAAAGTTTTTATCTACCTTCGGGGTATGAAACAAAGGTGGGCTCGACAGATATCGCTTTGATTCTTCGAAGGATTTGCTGACATTCGGGGTCCATGCGGAGTCCTTTTTCTTTTTTAGCAAAGAGAAGAAATGCTGACTCCGATCCTACGACCTCGAAATGAATCGACCCAAGGCAGCTATTCACCCGATTATTCTCTACACGACCTTCAAACTATCCACGATCATAACATATTAGATAGCCTTGATCTTATCGGGGTTGATTTCTATACCTCGATTTGACACCATGAAGCCAAGTAACTTACCCGAGCCAACTCCGAAGGAACATTTCTCCGGGTTAAGCTTCATGTTGTATTTCCTCAAGATTGCAAATATTTCTTACAAATGAACCAAATGGTCCTCTGCGCGCAGGGAATTAACCAACATATTATCAATATAAACTTTCATTGTTTTACCTATTTGTTCTTTGAATATTTGTTTAACTAGGCTTTGGTACATAGCTCCTGCATTTTTTAGCCCGAAGGGCATTACATTGTAACAATAGGTTCCAAACTTAGTAATAAACGAAGTCTTTTCCTGGTCCTCCGGGTTCATCTGAATCTGATTGTACCCGGAGTAGGCATCGAGAAAGGTTACGGTCTCGTGGCCAGCTGTGGCATTGATCATACGATCGATGTTTAGCAAGGGAAAAGAGTCTTTTGGAAATGTCTTGTAATCTACGCACATTCTAAGTTTATTTCCTTTTTTAGGAGTTACAACTACATAGGCTAGCCAATCGGGGTACTTTACCTCCCAAATAAACCCTATTTTAAGAAGTTTGGTTACCTCATCCTTTATTAAGGCATATTTTAGCTCGGACTGAGGCCTCATTTTTTGTTTCACCGATTTGAACCTCTGATCAGTGCTTAGGCGATGTATGGTGATTTCCGTTGGAAACCTTGTCATATCTAAGTGGGACCAAGCAAAGCAATCCATATTATCAATAAGAAATTGAATGAGTATTTTCCTGAGTTTGGGGGTTAATCCCGTTCCCAAATATACCTTTCTCTCGGGCATATAATCGATCAAAATGACCTGCTCCAACTCCTCGATAGTTTATTTGGATACATCAGATTCTTGAATGATGAAGGTGCGAGGAGTAAGTAAATCATCATCTTCGTCTTCGATTACCTGCTGCACTGACTCTATCGAGGCTGGAGGCGGTGATTGCTATTTGGTGGCTTGCTTGTCTTTAATGTTTGACTTATTCGAGATCAAAGGCTCAGGAGTGGGAACCACTTCCTCGATTGAAAACTTCTCTTTTGGTACGTGTTGCTCCCCGTATACTGTTTTTACTCCTTCCTCTGTTTGGAACTTCATAATCTAGTGAAGAGTCGAGGTCGCTGCCCTCATGTTGTGTATCCATGGTCTCTCGAGGAGTGCGTTATACCTCATGTCACATTCGATCACATGAAACTTTGTATTTTGTATGGCCCCGGCTACGTTTACTGGCAAGATAATTTCTCTCTTTGTTGTTTCGCTTGCCATGTTGAAACTATTCAGGACCCGGGATGTAGGTACAATCTGATCTTGTAGGCTGAGTTATTCCATTACCCTTGATTTGATTATGTTTGCTGAGCTACCTGGATCCACTAAAACACATTCAACTTAAATTTTATTCAAAAGGATAGATATTACCAGGGTGTCGTTGTGGGACTGAGATATGCCTTCTGCTTATTCGTCACAGAACGATAAGACGTCCTCGGGCACATAGCTCCGATTTCCTTTTTCTCTGGTGATTGATACTTTGGTGCTCTTGAACACAAGTCATTGAGGGACATCGCCTCTGCCAATGATCATGAGTATTACATGTTGTGGTTCTTCTTATTCATATTTCCTTACATCTCTTTCCCAGAAGTGATTTTTAGCCCTATCACTTAGGATTTCTCGAAGGTGGCCTTCGTTGAATAACCGAGCCACTTCCTCCCTCAACTGTCTGCAATCTTCCATTCGATGACCATGTGTGCCATGATACTTGCACATCAAGTTCGGGTTTCTTTGAGAAGGATCAGTTTGTATTGTCCTGGGCCACTTGGTGCCTTTGATTCTCCCAATAGCCTAGACAATCCCTGATGCATCAATACTGAAGTTGTAATCTGATAATAGAGGAGCCTCGGCGGGGTCGGAGTGCTTGTCGAACCCGCTCTTGCTTATGAGTCTCCGAGAACTTTGGCCTCGATCATTTGTCCAATCGCTCCAAGGAGTGTTACGGCTTAGGTCATTGTTTCTTCGGTCGGCATATGGCTGATACCATTCTTTGTTGAATCTTGATCCCCGATCTATGTCCCTCGGGGGGCTTGGATGCAAATCTGTTAGGATGAACTGAACCCGAGGGAGCTCCTAATTGGTTATCTTCGACCTTGATTTTTGACTGGTAACGATTATGCATATCCGACCATGTCACAACTAAATATTCAATCAAGTTCTTCGTTAAATGTCGAGATGCAATCGAGCTACTTTCAATTAAACCCTTTATAAAGGCCTATACTGCCCAGTCATCGGGGACTGGCGGAAATTCCATTCGTTCCATTTGAAACCTGGACACGAACTCCTTTAGCATCTTATCATTCCTTTGCTTTATTTTGAAGACGTTCGATTTTCTTATGGCCATCTTTATGGCTCCGGCGTGTGCTTTCACAAAGGCATATACTAGAATAGCAAACGAGTCGGTAGAGTTGGGAGCTAAGTTGTGATACCAAATAATAGCTCCTTTCGCCAACGTTTCTCTAAATTTTTTCAACAAGACTGACTCGATCTCATCGTCATTCAAATCATTTCTTTTGATTCCGCAAGTGTACAAAGTAATATGCTCGTTAAGGTCGGTTGTTCCGTTGTACTTGGGTATGTCGGCCATGCAAAACTTTTTTGGAATGGGCATCGGGGTCGCACTTTGAGGGAATGGTTTTTGTATGAATTTTTTGGCGTCTAAATTTTTCAAAATTGGAGGTTCCCCCCGTATCTGGTCTACACGAGAGTTATATGTCTCTACTTTTTTATCATGTCTTCAATTTTCTTTTCACTGGACTCGATCCTCTTGGTTAGCTATTCGAGTATCCTCAAAACCATGGGGTCAGTGCTCCAACCACTTTTACCTGGCTTTGCTGGTGCTGGTTCGGTACGCTGAGTGCTTACTAGTTCGGTTGTATTTGGAGTTTTATTATGACTTTGAAGTTGAGCGTTGGCGATTTATTGAGCTTGCAGCATCTCGAATATCACTTGGAGTCTGACTCCACTATCTCCCATTCTTTGTATTATTTGGACATTGGATCGGGATTCCCTGTGCATATTTCCTTTGTGATCCGCGCCTAGATCTGTATTCAAAGCGATATGTGAACTAACATCAACTAGTTCTACATTTGGTACTTCCACTGGGTTTATAGGGGTTGCACTTACCCCTGTGTTGTTGTTTTCTCCACGACCTTCATTCATGCGCTTTTTGTGTGCTAGACATGTTTAAGCCTGAGAATTAAAAACTCTTGGCAAGAAAAAGTGTAAAGAGAACGTGTGTGATGTGAATCAGTAAAGAAATAATCACTATTATTTTTAGCCCCATGGTAGGCGCCAAACTATTTACCTCGAAAATAGAAGTAATAATTAAATTTGATTTGCGGTTTTAAATATATGTGATTTAGTTCAATACCAATTAATAATCAAGAAATATGAAGTAAGAATGAAAATAGACAAGTGAATCAAACAAATAATACTTGACAGTGGTGACTTAGAGACGGTGATCTCGAGATGGGCTAAGAGCAATAAAGTAAGAAAAGTAGAGTAAGAACATTAGAGCTAAAGAACAATGCTGATGAACAGTAGGTGAAAAGGTAGAGAGTATATTCTTTTCTCGGTCATAAGATGGTGTTACAAATGATTGGGGTCCCCTTTATATAATAGGAGAACCCTAAATAAGGAATATTTTTATTTACAGTAGGGAATATTCTTGTTACAATTGCCTAACCGCCTAGTACAAAATCATATAATCCTATTCCGGGATTTGAGCTATGAATTTGGGGACGTGGCAGGAATCTACCTCACTCTGGTACAAATTTATAACGGTACTATTTCTGAGTCGGGCATACTCGAACCTGGTGTTCCTCGTACTCCTATCTTTGGGTACTTCGCTTTATCTTCGAGCTTGATTCTGGTCCACTGGCCTCGAATCTCGACCTCACCCGAACTCAGGCCGGTGACGGACCCTCGAGCCTATAAATCGGAGGCATACGATTTGAACCGCATACACCTGGGTCATATCCTCTGTGAGTTGAATTAGTTCCATGTCCTGCCTAATCACATGTCCTCAATATTTTTTTGTCCTACCTCTACCTCTTCTCAAACCCACCATGGCCAACATCTCACATTTCATAATAGGAGCATCTGTACTCCTCCTTTTCATGTGCCCGAACCATCTCAGCCTCAACTCCCGCATCTTGTCCTCTACGGGGGCCACTCCTACTTTGTCACGAATAACTTCATTCCTAATCTTATCTCTCTTGGTATGCCCGCACATCCATCTCATCATCCTCATTTATGCTACTTTCATCCTTTGAACATGGGAGTTCTTGACTGGCTAACTCTCAGCCTCATACAACATAGTAGATCTAACCACTACTCTGTAGAACTTAGCCTTAAGTCGCGGTGGTATATTTTTATCACACAAAATACCAGATGTGAGCCTCCATTTCATCTATTTAGATTGTAGGGTTTGTCTCCAAACCTCCAGTCGTACGTTAGCTTCACCTCGCGTCTCGTCAATCAATACTATATCATCATCAAATAACATGCACCATGCACCTCCCCTTGAATGTACCGTGTATGTACCGTAATGTTGTACGGTGGGTCGGGCTTGGACCGGGCCCGTACCGGGCCCGCGGTCCTAACGGGCTAAACGGGTCTGGCGGGCCGGTCCTTAATGGTGCAAAAAGCCCGGGGCGGGCCGAGTAATATATTGAAGCCCACGAGCCCGGGACCACTAAGCCCAGGACCGGCTGGCGGGCCTGGGCCAATCTTACCGGGCCTAACGAGCCTCAACGGCTATTTTTTAATTTTTTTTTAAAAATATAGCAACAGTCAAAAATTTAAAAAGTAGCCGTTGGGCTGCAATTTTGACCATTTGGAAGTTTCAAAAATAGCCATTTGGCCCCAAAATTTTATTTTAACCCTAAACTTTATATAATTATACTTTTTTCCAATTCTCAACTATAAATACCCCCTCATTCTTTCATTTTTACTCACCAATTCATCAATCTCTCTCAATATCTCTCAATCTATATCTAATTTCTCTCCTATAATTGCTTATTTTATTATTGCAATTTCGTGAAAAATTGTGAAGTTGGTGAATTGAAGTATTCAAGTCTTCAAGTTTTCAACGATTTTCAATTTTCAAGAAGTTATTCGGCAATTCTGTAAACTCGTTCCAACTCTTAAGTTTTAAGAATATATTTTTGTGTATTTTAGTTTGCATAATTATAATTAATATGGCATTTTCTTTGAAAAAAATATTTGGTGGTAAGGGAAAAGCTAAAATTGGTGAAAGTAGTCGCCAACCTACTACCCTTCCCCCGGCTCCCCAACCCAGACCTTTTACCCGCCCTGCTGCTCCTATTATTCTTGATAGTGATAACTCTTGTTTTCAATTTACTGATAGTGAATTTTGCCATAATGTTGCACCAGGTGAAAGATTAAATGAAAAATATATGAATGCTCTTTATCCTAATGAAACTATCTTAGAAAATGATGAGGAAAATGAGGATGTAGAT